>CM059194.1:28128887-28356759 GCA_030323885.1 Branchipolynoe longqiensis
TATTCAATATAAAGTTGCCGTTTCGTGGAGAAAACGTCTTAACATCGATCATCGACGTCAACAAAAACAGAACATTCGAATACTACTATTCTATACGTTAAACTTGAGCAAAAGCATGTAGATCTATTATTATTTAATAATATAGATAAGTATTATGGTTTTGGAGTTCAAAAAGAACCACTGTCATTGCTTTGTTTACATTATGCTGCTAAGTTACGCTATCGTATATTGGAATTTCTGTTGATGCGATTATGATGGTTAAAACTGATAATTGATGCTTTGTCTTTGTACAGGAGTTACAAAAACACATATTGATTCATCTTTTGCCATTATTTCGGGATAAAACGACTTAAAATTGGTGAAATCGAAGATTTTGGTCTAGATTTGCAAGAAAATAGTTCCTAAAACTAGGTCATCGATTCAAACCGCTTAGGCCTTGTTTTCTCATTGGATTGAGTTCCGTAATGTTAATCCTATGAGGACCTGTCGATCAACCACGCGTCTACCATCGACGTCGCAGGTTTTCTACGAGTTTAGCATTCGGTAAAACAAAAAGCCTTGTAAAAGCGCAGCGATGTTGGAATATTTGACAGCAGATACCAAATCCGATTGAGCACTAATGTAAGATCGATGCTAAGTGACTGGACTGTGCCTTAGAATCGTTGCAGAACGACCTCTAAACCGTCACAAAACTAAAAAATGCTCGGAATAAGCTAAAAATGATGGCAAATGAATCGTATGCTCCTTAGGACATCATATATGTTATCAGCGGGGTAAAATAAGACTTAAAACATAGTTAATATTTAAATTATAAAAATAAAATATAGAATTATTTTATTAAAAACCATAAAAAAAAAAGGAAAATGAAAATTTTCGGAATTTTTTTTCTTTTTGCTCTCGAAGTCAGATGTACCTTATCTATTAGCGCGACTATTTCAGACTCAATTTATTGTTTAGGTTGATAAAAGATATAGAAGATATTAAAGAGGATATAAAGGTGACAACGTAGTACTGTGCACTTCTTGCTATATGCTGGGCAGATGGTAAGAAGTGGAGGGGCGGAGTACGTTGTAAAATTGTCCGATATAATACATGTGAACCGAGGTGAAGTTACTATAGTAAATTACAAACTGTCTATATAATGATAAATGTTAAATTATAAAAACCCAAAGACATATAGAGGATGTGTGAACTTGGTAAACTATTATTCATTAGGTATAGAACTTGTATATTGAATAGTCTTTGAGAGGGAGTGTCACTTCCGAGTTTGACTAAGAACACTCTTTGGAAGAGTCACCTCACATGCCCCCTCCCCCCCCACATGGTATTGTTATGATCATTGACCACTACATTGTACTCTGATTGGAGGAGTGAGTCATGTGACCACTGCATTGTACTGTGATTGATTAATAGGATCATGTGACAACGGCCATCTTGAATCTTGAGAACCTATATAAGCAATAAACCAGAGAGTCTCACTCTCTTACTTTTCCTTCTTACCCTGTTTTCCTTTATTACCTGTAGTGTTTTCACTTGACCTGTTCACACCACCCACACCACCAGCCGGCACGTTTACACTAGGTTCAAAACACTATGGTAGCGTTTTCAACCTAGTTGAAGGTAGGTTCAAAACACTACTGTGGCTGCACTCAAAACACTATCCTTAATTTCAAAACACTACCTTTAAGTTCAAAACAGTACTCTAAAAAGGATGTTATAATTGCTGCATGTTCATTTTCATTTGTAGTATGGTGAGGCAGTATGCAATAGGGTGGGGCAGTATAGAGTATGGTGGGGAAGAATGCAGTAGGGTGGGGCAGTATGCAGGAGGGTGGGGCAGTGTGCAGTAGAGTGGGGCAGTATGTAGTAAGGTGGGGCAGTATAAAGTATGGTGGGGAAGAATGCAGTAGGGTGGGGCAGTATACAGTCGGGTGGAGAAGTATGCAGTAGTATGGGGCAGTATGTAGTAAGGTGGGGCAGTAGGGGTTGTTGTTATTTGTTATTGTTTTACATCCCAGCAACATGGAAGGTAATATCAGGACGCTACTAATACTTAGTGCAGACGATGCAGCACTATCAGTGTATGTATGACCAGACGGGTGGGCAAATGAGTTGAGCGTTCGTCCCCTGTTTTGGCAAATCGAGGGATCCGAACCCATCAGTTAGTGGGTTTGAACCCTGGTCGAGTCAAACCAATGACTTAAAAATTGTCGCTTCCTAGTTGGGCACTCGGCATAACTAGGATAGGGCAAGGACTGGTTCGCTCAGTGTCAGAATAATATGACTGAGTGGGATATCACTTCATGGTGAAGTTGGCATGAGTGCGCACTGTCACAAGTCGGTACCTGTCCTGATATGACCTTAGATTGCTTGTTTGTTCTTGTTTTACATCCTACCAACCTCTAAGGTCATATCAGGACGGGTACCAACTTGTGACAGTGCACATTCATGGTGCATTCATTTAATTCGAACCAACAAACTCATGGGTTCAGATCTCCAGATCTCACAAAACAGGAGACGGAGTCTAGTATTGTGGCCTTAGATGTTGCTAGGACATAAAACAACAACAAACAAACTATCAGCATATACTAATACATGGTGCAGACGCCTCAGCACTATCAGCATGTACTCATATGTGGTGATGCCATGTCATGATACTGTTTTGAACGTGGGTAGTGTTTTGAACATAATGTCATGGGGGGTGATGAAAATGGGAAGTATTGCACCTAGAGCGGGACTCAAACCCACATCTCTTTGCATTCCGGGCCAGTGTGCTAACCATTATACCACCTAGGCTCCGCGATGTCATCCCACTACCCACGCCTACCTGTAAATGCGGCTCCTTGCCTGAGAGGTCAGTGCAGACCACTACAGTATGTAGGGGTAGTGTTTTGAACTTAACAGTAGTGTTTTGAATGGCGTTGTGTTTTGAAGTCCTACACTGGCCTCTGATAAGACCCGTATATGCATGCATTACATATATTACATCTCTCTTTCAAAGAATCAAATAATACATTTAACAAGACATAATAGACATTCTGACAATATCAAGTATGACATTTCTCAATATTAGTTTGAGGTATAGGCCTACACACGTGCAAGGTTAGTTAGACCATCTGCCCGTATTGTCTTTATAGTTTGTGTCGTGCTGTGTCTGGAACTTAATATATAGTCTTTGAGCTGTACCATGTCTTGGGATAGCAAGCTGAAATATATACTTTGTTTTATGTACATGATTAGGTGACAAAGGCTTAATAAGTGAACCAGTATCTAAAATTAGATATGTAGAATCAAATCTAGAGATTTGTTTTGGTTTTGAAAATTTTCATCAGAATATGCAATTTTAAAGGCAGACAAAACGAGGAGACTAAACTGAAACCATATTTATTTGCTGGGGGGAAATGTCTGCCCACATAATACAAAAGTAAAATTGTTGCACAGAAATGTAAAGCTTGCTTTATTTAACAAAACTTGTAGAGCGCATTGATTTTTTTATTGTATCAGCTATTGGACGTCAAATATATGGTTATTCTGACATATTTCTTTGGAGGAAACCTGCTGCCACCACATGGGCTACTCTTTCCAATAAGCAGCAAGGGGTCTTTTATATGCACTTTCCCACAGACAGGAAGCACATACAGCACATTCCACAGCCTTTGATAAACAAATGGTGGACCACTGGTTGCAAATCGTTGCACAGAGTAAGTTATTCAGTTGATATCCACAGCTGCCCTGACTAGATCTCACATGATGGACCAAGTCTTTAATACATAGACAGTGGCGACACCTATGACCACCATATGAAACCATCGTTCTCAACCCTTCGCCCAGTATCCAGGGAAAGGATACATCTATGTGCATCAGCCTTTTTTCTTTCTTTGCTTTGTAAATGAATTTTTATTCATATATATGATCTATTATCAGTGCCGTTGGACTAGTCTTCCGGCGGTAATCTTTACATGTATACAGGTATTTACACAAAGTTTTCTTTTTACATAATTCATAAACTGAACTAATGTGGACATAAATATCGATTCAGTCTAGTCTCCTCTTCTTGTCTGCCTTTAATGTTGCATAGTCCGATGAAAACATCAAGTTTTCAAAAACAAAACAATTATCCAGATTTGATTCTACATATCTAGTTTAGATACTGGTGCACTTAGTAAGCATTTGTCGACACACAGAAGGGAATACTTGTTTCTATGTATTATTGTCTTTGGACCTGGCCAATTAGGTGCATTCTAACAGTAACAACAGACTTAAATCTTATATATGTGTTTAGGTTTCTAATCCCATGAGCTAGACTGTTCCAAAACTCATATTCCCGACTATGCATTCTATCAATTCTTCTTCCAAACAAGAACATACTTATGAAATACCAGAAACCTACCTCTATAATGTTCTGTGATTTTCCACAGCCTTCTACGATGCTTGGTGAAGTTCTGCTGTGTTGGACAATATGGCTTTTGATGGTTGGTCTTGATGGTTGCTAGCAGGCTTCGAAACTACTGCTGCCTCACACCCTATGTAATCCGTATTTTATTCAAATCCCGCCTGCACAGTCAGTCCTTTTGCGAAACACTGGGCTTATTGGGGAGTGGGGGGTGGAGGGGGGGGCAGTTGAATACCTGATATATGAGAGCTATACCCCGCCCCTGCTATGAGTCACCATCACCCCTCTGCTGATGGTTACCTAACACTTCCTAGATCAGTGTTGGCAAAATATAATGCCTGTTGGGGTTTTGCATCCTGGCCACGTTTTCGAACCACTGACCTTCCGCATGGGAAGCATGTGCTCTAACCGATTCGGCCAGCGCTGCTGAGGATGGAACTCTGGGTAGGTCAGTGTACCTCACTACAGTCATGCCTCTGGAATTGTAATCATACTTATAATTACAAATATCCAGATAGCAAACATATACTACATACACAGGGATGATTCAACACTATACACACATATACAGCACATAACTTATCCTATAGCCTGGTGACAGAACCAACTTTATGATGGTATTTTTTGCAAATGAAGAGAAACATTGCACCTGGCACAGGATTCAAACCCACACTACTGCCATTCTAGGGCTAACGTCCTAATCATTAACCTATCTAGGCTCCCTGCTGAAATCTATTTACCCATGCCTAATTGCTCATGTGACATTTTACCTGGGGAGGTCATGCAGTGTGCCTCACTGCACATACATATAACTAACGGACATTTTGATTGGTTGTTTGACTCATTCTCTATTTGGTACTCGTTCCCCGTTGGACCCGTGCACCCTCTAATGACCCCCTTTTTCGACAGCCTGCGGTGATTCATATATTTTACTTTGTCTCCCGTGTTTAACAATCGATGTGTCTTACCCGATTTGTTGTCATGGTAGTATTTCTGCCTTTCTTGGATATGGGCTGTTTGTTGTTGTGTCACGTGTTGCACCTGTGGTTTAAGGTTCTGATCTACGTTGGGTATTCGAGATTGCAAACACCTGCTCATCAGCAATTGAGCTGGAGAAGCATTTAGAACGTGTATCGGTGCATTTCGGTAATTCAATAAGGCTAACTGTATGTCTTTGCTTGTCTCAGTGCATTTTTTTATCATACGCTTCACTGTCTGAACAAACCGTTCGATTTTCCCATTGCTCCTTGGGTATTGCGGGCTCGAATGAAATGGGGTAAAGCTGTAGTGCTCTGCAAAATCACGGTACTCGCGGCTCGTGAATTGGGGCCCATTGTCTGATGCCACTAATCTGGGTATCCCATCTCTAGCAAAGTTATCTTTCAGCACATTAATTACATTGTTAGAGGAAGTACTATCTAATTTGGCTATCTCTGGATACTTTGTATAGTAATCTACCGTGATGACATATGTTATATGGTCTATCTCAAACAAATCTACTCCGATTTTATCGTATGGGACACATCGGACGCTATGGTTTATGAGTGGCTCATTGTGTGGTAGCTTTCTGTTGTTCTGACATGTATCGCATCTGCTAGTTCGCTCTTCAATTTGCTTATCAATATTTGGCCAAAACACGCTCTCTCTAGCAAGTTGTTTCATTTTGGTAGCACCCAAATGCATCTCATGAAGTATATTCAACATGTTGTTTCTTACTTTACCTGGGACGATGATTCGGTTCCCTTTCATTATCAGACCGTTATTGACCATTAACTCATCTTTGAATGGCGCATACTGCCGTATACCTGCGGGCATGCGCTCTATGCTATGGTCCCATCCCTTCTGTATCTGCTCGCGCAACTCTACCATCGACTCATCCGCCTCAACTTCGTGCCTAATGTCATTAAGGGTACTCGATGCTGAAGAATCGACCGTGGCGACACTTAAATTATCATCAAACAAACTCACAGTACTGCTGTCTTTACTGTGGGCCCGCGACAGAGTGTCTGAAAAAAACATCAGTGTTCCTTTAATATGTGTCAATTTCAGGTCATAGTTCTGTAATCACATCCTCATGCGCTGCATCCGCGCGGACAGTTTATGGATCGGTTTTTCCATGATTGCCACAAGCGGCTTATGGTCCATTTGAACTTGGACCTCTTTCCCATACAAATAATCATGGAATCGCTGGCACCCAAAACAGATGGCCAGCATCTCTTTCTCGATAATCGTGTATTTTGTTTGGGCTGAATCTAATGCACAAGAAGCTAGAGCTATAGGTTTGTTATCCTGCATGATGACTGCTCCTAATCCTGACTGACAGGCATCGACTTGCAACATTATTGGTTTGTTTACGTCATAGTAAGGTAGTACTGGTGTGCTTTGCAATTTATGTTTTAGCATCTCAAATGCATCTGCCTGCTCTTTCTGCAAGTGACATGCGATGTCCTTGTTCAGGAGGATGCGCAGTGGTTTAGCGATCTATGACAGGTTGGGCATGAACTTATGTACATACCCCACCATCCCCAGAATACTGCTTTGTCACATGGAGCTGGCATGTCCACAATTGCTTGAATCCTGTCTGGATCCAGCTCAACACCATCCCGTGTTAGTTTGTAACCCACATATGTAACAGCTGTCCTACAAATTTTGGATTTTACGGGGTTCAATTTCAGGTGGACAGACCTTGCTCGTGCCAATACCGCTCTAAGTTGCTCATTATGCTCTTCGATTGTAGAACCATAGATGAGGATATCATCGGTCACAATGCCTACTCCAGGTAGATCACCCATGATGCGGTGCATCTCATGTATGAAAATATCACCCGCTGTTTTTACCCCGAATGGAAGACGAGTGTAATGATACCGCCCCCATGGAGTATTAAAGCGGCATAGGAGCGAGCTAGAATAGTCTAATTTGATCTGCCAATACCCCGATTGTGCATCTAGAACCGAAAAGTAACGTGCATTTGCGGTCTTTGCAATTATTTCTTCGATTGTGGTAGTTGGATAGGGCCCTCTGAGGATTGCATGGTTTAGCTTCGTTGGATCCAGACAGATTCGAATACCTGTTGCTTTCTTCACTATAGTAATAGAATTCACCCACTCTGTTGGCTCAACTTGCTCTTTTATTACCCCCAACTCGATCATGCGCTTTAGCTCTGCTTTTACCTGATCTTCAACTGCATGAGGAATTCGTCTAGGGGGATTTACCACTGGTGTTCTACTTGCATCAACATGAATTACAGCGTTTGACTTTATCAGCCCCAGTCCCCTGAAAACATCCTCATATTCGCTTACCACAGTTTCCGCAGCCTCTCTACTGTCTTGATCGACCACCTCAAGCTTGTCGATCCTAGCCAGCAGTCCCAAAGTTACACAGGCTTCCTTTCCTATGATCGGGTGAGCCCCTCGGACGATCTGGAAGACGACATCCTGTCCCTTGATGCTGACGATGGCCTCCCCATCAGGCTTGACTCGATGCCCTGAGAAGGTGATGAGGCTGCATCTCGGCACTGTCATCTTGGCTCCCTCCATGCGATCGAACACCTATCGAGGCAACACATTCGCCTTGGATCCCGTGTCGAGCTTTAATCTTGTTGGCTGTCCCTGGATCGCAAATTCCCGGACCCACAGTTTGCTCCTGTCCACCTCTTTCTCCAGTTCACCCACAAACAAATCTGCCATTAGTTTGTCCATCCGTGTACTGTCATGTGATGACTCTTGGTTGTGAGGCTCCGGCATGCCTACGGAAAGCTCACTGATCAGCGTCGGCATGCCATGGCAGACCTTGGCAAAATGTCCAATCTTCCTGCAGGACAGGCATGTCTTTCCCTGTGCTGGAGATGCTCCTGGACGGTGCAAGTACCCACAGTTACCACATGTGCCATGATCCGTGTTGTTGTTGCTCTGGGCACCTCTCGGCCTCCAAGATGGCGTCACTGTTCGCGCTGGTCGGGCACCTCGTGATGTGGCTTGCGCACCGGCGCTCCTAGCCAAGTAATCCAACTCCTTATCTCTCGAGTCCGTAGCTCTCCCATCCAGGTGCTCCACTCTGAACTCACTCAGTTCGCACAAGTCCACGCAGCGTCGTAGCGTCAAATCCGCAGTTTGTAGCAATTTATTGCGAAGGCTAATATTTTTTGCACCGGCTACAATCCTGTCACGTAGCAGTGAGTCCTGAATCTGGCCATACTCGCAATCCTTGACCCTATCCCAAAGCACAGTCAAATACTCCAACATTCTCTCACTTGTCTGATTATAGGTATTGAACTTGTATCTGGTAATAATCAGGTTCGTTTTACCCATGCAGTAATCCTTGAATGCTTGCACTAGCGGTTCAATCTTGTCTTCCTCACTCGGGTCCACCTCCATGTTCGAGAACACTCGCTGGGCCTCTGGCCCGGCCACATGCAGAAATATCGAGCATTGCACTCTCTCCGGCCGAGTTTCCATGCCCGCTGCCATCGCATATATCGAATATGACCTGAACCACTGTTTCCAGTTGCTTGAATCGTGACTGTCCAGAATTAACGGCCCGGGAGGCTTCAGACCAGGAATCTGTATCGCTTGAACATTGGGCATGTTTCCCTCATGTAATAACGTGAGTCCGAACATGGTGAGTTGTCAGTCGCTACTGTTTTATTACCAGTCCCCCAACAGCGGTGCGCGACCCACTACACTGGTCCCCACCGCGGGCTATATGCACACATCATAGTGGGTACACTCAACGAAGCCTCCAGCTCCCCCTGAAGACGGCGGCGGAGTGCAGCGTAATTGCCACGCACCTTCATGGTTTTGCCACCATATACACAAACAGCAAATGTGTGTTCATTATGCGGCAGTCTCAAGGTCTCCATATAACCTTTACGCCGCCGTGAGCACTTCAATTCAGGCTCATAGGTGAAACGGCATCTGCTGGACAAAGAAGGCTTCTTTGCAACGCAGGCCAGTTGAGCAACGATGGACTGGTCGCATTTGTGGCCACACTGGGAGCACACCCCATATGACATGAGATGTTGCAGCATTAAACCTCTTCTGTTGGTACTGAAGGGGATCTTCATTTCCTTGGAATATGGACAAGGAGTAGTTTTGTGATCATCGCACGACCACTTTGCTACAGTGTACAGATGCTCTTCACAAATGCGACGAGCAAGAACATCCCAACATTTATAGTAACGGTTAGGAGCTTTTATGTTTTCCGGTAGGGCTGTGCCACACTGCAAGAAATATACACAAAACAAACAACGGTCCTTGGGCCTGAATGTATGTCTAACAGAACGGAGGTGGGAAATATCCTCCGATGCGTATGCAGAACGAGTTAAACCATGCCGCTCCATAAGTAGCCTGTCTAACTGATCTACATAAGGCTGAAGGCCAAACTTCTTTATCACTGTCCCCCACCGTATCACGATTAATAGGGGGAAGCCGCAATTTATTATGGCCTTTCGGTGTATTAGGTAGCATATACATAGCTAATCTATGGTCAGGGCGTTTAGGATCGACATATCTCTCCCCTAAAGCGGATTCTTGTAACAAACCCAATTCAGCAGCCCTCTTAATAGGGAGGACGCCTAGTGCCTGCTTATTAAACACACAATTAATCTCATGGGGATACGGTGGAGGTAGAGTAGCCTTAGGGATCTCACAATCCCATTGCAGCTCACCTTTTTCCAAACGTGGAAGACGGAGCGCCATCTTGCCAAAATCTGGATCAGTAGTCGGATCTGTAGTGGAGGTTTCCTCCTCATCCAACACGTAATCCTCGGAACCCTCGGAGTCTTGCACAGATGCGGGCTCCTTGAAGAGTCTTGCGGCGACCGCCTGTTTGCAGGGAGAACGCCTAGGATGCGGCCCAGTCGGTGAAACTTCCCTCCTGATATGACCTTACATGTTGCCAGGACATAAAACTCCATCAACCAGCCAGCTATTGAAACTTATACTGTTACATGCACTAACCTATCCGATGAATGCCTGTTAGAATCAATGGCAAAGAAGATATCAGGCCCGCACCATTCTGTATGCTAGCACTAAACTTATATACATGCTCAAACGATGACATATTAACAGTTTACACTATAATTGATTCTCTAGCTTGGAATTATCTGATTAGTGTTAACATTAAAGCATTAATTAATACTATTACAACAATAGGATGGCCAATAGAGCTACTACATTGGTATTTTCTACACTCCTATGTGAGACTGGATGGCTGTGGTTTGGGGAAACTGGACCTATTTTAAAACACTGGTTGTCTGGAAACCTAATTAATTCATGTAAACTTATATTTGTTGGGGCATTGAGACATGGATCAATAAATCTATGGAGACAAAGTTAACATCAATCCCTAATTCCTGCTTTCTCAGAGCTGATAGGAAGACAAAACTACAAAGTGGTCAGGTCAAGAATGGTGGGGGCCTAGGGATCTATTGCAGGACTGACCGGCACGTGGATGCAGACAAGTATGTAGAACAAAATTGCTCTAATCCAAACATTGAACTCCAATGGGCTGTCATAACTAGAGCCTACATGAAAAGAATATTAATAGGTAACATCTACAGACCTCCAGATGGAAACCTAAATGAAGCAATAGAGCAAATAACCATGTCAATGGATCAGATCCCAGACATTAACAAGTATGAAGTGCTCCTAATTGGTGATTTTAACATTCACTACAGTGCTAAGAGGCACCCACCTGCAGGCTATATGAAGCAATTTGCGACAGAACATGAACTCCAGCAAGTGATTCGAGTAAGGAAGCCGGAGACCTGGTGGGAGTAAGGAGGTTTATTGACACAGTGAGGGAGGGCTACACAAGGGGGGTCTTAGTCCAACTCGTCGATGTTGAGTGGGGCCTCTTGGATGGCCGGAGGCTCTGAGGCCGCCGGAGCCGACCCCTACGCAGTAGTCCTTAAAAAAGAGGGGTGTGGGCGTGGTGAAATGTTTCCACCATGGAGGATCGCCACTGAGTGCCTGTGTGGGGGGAGGTTCGGTAGGTGTTCGTCTTTGCCACTTGCGGCGTGGTGGGTCCCCAGCTTCCCACCCGAATCAACCACAATTCGAAATTATGCGCTGATTCGAGTAAGGAAGCCGGAGACCTGGTGGGAGTAAGGAGGCTTATTGACACAGTGAGGGAGGGCTAAACAAAGGGGGTCTTAGTCCAACTCGTCGATGTTGAGCGGGGCCTCTTGGATGGCAGGAGGCTCTGAGGCTGCCGGAGCCGTCCCAAAACACAGCGCTAAGGCTTGGGGGGCCTCAGAGGGGGCGAGGCGGGGGACGTAGTCGAACACGGCCGACGACTCCCAGGTGCCCTGCGCCATTATGGCTGCCAGGTCGGCGCCCCGCCATAGGCCGTGGAGGGTGAAGCGCAAAGCCGCCAGGACGCCCCCCTCCACGAGCGCCTCCCTCACCTTGGTGGTCAGTAGCTGTGGGGTGCCTGTGTGGCATATGAAGGCTGGGGCGTCAGAATGGGCCAGCACCTGCCACAGGGCCCAGAACCAAGTGCGGACCGGGCACATGGGCGACCCGGGCAGGGCCGGCACAAACAGGGCGACAGCCTCTGAGGGGTCCTTGATGGTCTTTGATGACGATATGGCCATGTGCAGCCCCCCCGGGGCGCGGGTGACATCGCCATGTCACACCGTATGGGGGCCTCCCCACCCGCCGTGGGAGGGGGAGAGGAGGTTTGACTGGCACATGAGAGTGAAGAAGCCGATGATGATGGCCGCCCAAGGGACCACCCCCGATGGCCCCGGGCGCGGAGGTGGTCGTAGATGGAGCGGATCATGGGCGGCGTGATGGAGGGGGCGCACCTGACGGGGACCGGAAACAGCCTCTCACCGCCCTGACGGACGCGCCCAGGGATGGGCGCGTCGAAGGGGTGGGGTCCCCGCCTGCCTCCCGCACCCACAAGGGGGCCCTGGAGAAGGCGTTGGCCACGGAGGATGGCAAGGGGAGCAGGCAGTGGAGGTGCGTGATGAACATCCCGACATCGTAGGGGGACGTGGCCAGGTGGTCGACCCGACGGTCGAGCATGAATTCCACATAGCTGGTGGCCTGCCTCCAGCGGTTGTGCCATGTACCGGGTGCTAACTCCGCACGGTGGATGCTCATCAGGTAGGCGTGGTCCCCTGACTCGACATCTGCAATCACAGGCGATGGTCGAATAAGTCAGGGCTATGATGGATGCGAGTGCGGGAAAGTCCAAGCAATTCACAGTTTTCACAGGCATATTCAAGGGCGAGCGGGGAGGAATGCGCTCGACTGAGCGCATCGGCCAGGAGCAGCTCGACGCCAGGCTTGTGCTTGATTGTAAGGGAGAAGGACCCGAGGACCGCCTCGAGCCAGAGCTCGTGGGCGCAGGCCCAAGGGTTGGGTCGGTGGCTTGGCCGCTTTCGAGCGCGGCAGCTGAGGCGGCATTGTTGGTATTGACGACGATCTCCAGGCCGCCTGGCACCAGGGGCGTAGCGCCTTCACCGCCATCACGAGATTGACGGCCTCGAGCTCGTGGATGTTGGGGTAAGCCTGCATGTGGCGTTCGTCGTAGGCCTCGGAGAAGCACCTCTCGGGGGAGAAGGCGCCCGCCCCCCAGTGAGGCATGAGTCACATTCAATGACCCAGGTTGGCCGCACCGGGGCCGGCAGGAGGTAGAGTCCGTTGCCTCCGACCGCGTAGTTGAGGAACCAGCGGACGTCCTTCTAGAGCTCAGGGTCCACCTCGGCCACGCCTGGGGGGGGGAGGTCATGCAGGCTCCGCAGCAGCTGGCACATGAATTTTCGTGCCGCGGGGATGCATCCGCTGATGTGCGCGAGCCTACTGATGAGCCGCTGGAGAGTCTTCCTAGTGAGGGAGGGCCTCGACAACCAGGTTCGGCACTCCTGGATGACCTGGGCGAGCTTTGCCTCGGGGATGCTAATGACCATACGCTGGGAGCATATGTCGAATCCCAACCAGGAGAGCTTCACCGCAGGGGGGAACACTTGTCTGGTGCCAGGTCGACGCCAAGCCCGGCGCACATAGCTCGGAAGGCGTCGAAGGCTCGGCACGCGTCGAGGTATGAGGCCTCACAGCCCGACGAAATCATCGACATACACGATGGAGAAGAAACCCTGTAGATGTGTGCTACTTTCTGTGCCCTCGTGCCGTGCGACTCCTCCTTTAGGGCCTTGTCACAGGAGTCTGGGTCCCGGTTCCAAGCCATGCAAGGGGGGGCCCATGGCCACCTTGTCATATGTACTACGGGCCTCCGGGCCAGCCTTGGTTGTCTTGGTGACCTCGGCCATAGTGCCGTTCGCCGCAATAATTTCGATGCGTACCACTGTGATGGCCGCGGGATCCCGCCACCCCCGGGGGAGGCGGCCGTCGGCAATCCTAGTGAAGATTTCCTCAGAGTAACAGCGCACGATACTCCATGGCAGTGCACAGTTATCCTGCGCCACGGTCTCCTGGCGCCGCGAGAGGGCCCCCAGCGTGTGGGACGGGAAGCCCCGCTGGGTCTCCAGTCGCTTAAGGCTGATGGTGTATTCCTCCCGGGTGACCTCGCCCTTTTTTACTGACTTGCCCTCGTCTCTCCACTCCACCAAAGCATAAGGAAAGAGATATTTTGATGATATACCTTTTTTCCTTGGAAGGATTTATCCGGTCGGCTTCCTCGGCCATGGAGCGCGGGCTATGGTAGTGAGAGCCGTCACGATCTTGGTGTTTTCGGCGGCGGGGTGGCGAGTCGGGGGTGAGTGCCCGGATTCATCGTTCCTGCCGGGGCCTCAGCGTGGGGGGCGTTTCCCACGACACATCCGCCTCCGACCAAGTCGCCCGTCAAGTAAGCCGGGGACCGGGGGGAGGCCGTACGGGCGCTGGGGCGGGCGCGGCTCGCCACCGCAGCCGGTGGTGAGCGTGGGGGCCGGCTGGCGGCGGCCGGAGGGGAGGCTGTCTGGTGCGCCTCCTCGAGCGCCCTTTTCTGGCGCAGGACGTGTTCCTACACCCACCTCCACCTCGCCTCCATGCCGTCCATTGTCTGCTGCATCCGATTTATGAGTTCTTCTTGGCGAGTCTCTGTCTTGGGGGCGGCCGGGGCTCGCTTTGGCTTCGCAGGCCGCCAGTGCACCGGTGAGGCAGCGTCGCCACCATTTTGAATGGAATCGTCGAGTTGCTCCTGGTCTTTCTCAGGCCGGGATCTCCGGGTGGCACGCTTCGGGGGCCTACCAGCCGGGCGTGAGGTTCGCCGGGTGCGCTGCATGATTATTTAATCCTTGTCTAAAAATATACAGATTTTGGGTAAAGAATTATATATTGGCAGAGAGCATTTTTATTCTTGGGCTTTGGAGTGGGGAGAAGGTTATGTAATCTAAAAGCAATGGTACCCCCACTCACATGATGACATTATATAAACTATGTCAGATATATGTTCATGCAAGATGCCTAAAGTTAATGAAGAGATGTTCTTATATATGAAGCAGTTCAAGGTTGATGAAATGTTCCTCTATGTATTCATAAAGAATGCAATTGGAGAAAAAGGACATTTTTGGTATAAACATTATAAACTGGTTTGGGTGGCAACTCCCCCATATTAGGGCATTGCACTGACCAGTCTGTAGGGGAGTGTCTGATTGGCTGTTTGAGGGAGATCCGGTCACCTGATGCCCCTTGGCCTATCATGGCCACACTGGTCTCATTCTAATTAATTATTGAGTGAGACAGACCTACTCTTGAGCAGGAACCCCAGACACTCTGTCTGATACTAGCCAAATTCACCTATTCAAATTGAGTGTATACACAGCCCTAGGACTCCTGTCCCATGGGCTGTAGGCACTGCTTTCAGGATACAGGCTAAGTTGGTAATGAGACATAGTGTGGACAGCAGAAGGTGAGGGGTTAGGTTGATAGGTCACTGGTAGGTGAGCAGGAGTTGGTGTCATTAAAGCACAACACCCTCACTGTCTATCTGTGTGACTTGTGTTCCTTTCTTCCTTAGTATTGGTTAGTGTTGGTTGATAAGTTGGTACTATTGGTTTAGTATGACTGAATCACAGGTGATATGAAGGGGAAGAGTTTTGTAGTAGCTTGGGGTGCTCAATGCGGCCGAGCAACCCTCATGTTATTATACTTGGGTGACTTTGTTTGATGTGGGTGTTGGGACTTGGGTGCCTTGGGAGGATAGTATGGGTCCTTGTTAACTTGAAATGTTTCCACCGTGGAGGATCGCCACTGAGTGCCTGTGCGGGGGGAGGTTCGGTCGGTGTTCATCTTTGCCGTTTGGGGCGTGGTGGGTCAATTAAACAACCAACTAGAGTAACAAGGACCACACAAAAAACAATAGACCTTGCTTTCACTAATATCAAGTATTGTACAAAATTGGGTGTATTGAACTACAATATAAGTGACCATAAGCCAATATATATAGTAAAGAAAAAGTCCAGAAATGACAAAGGAACCACCATCTGAGGCCACACCTACAGGAATTGTAACTTCATTGATCTAGCAGCCACTTTGAGGGAAAACAATACAGCAGAAATACTAATAGAGGAAGATCCAAACAAATGCTGGGACATGCTACAAGAAATGATTGTCAATGCTGCAAACAAACACTGTCCCCTGGTTAGACTCGACATAAGAAACAAAACAGCTGGTTATTTGAACAATGAACTGCTAGAATTACAACAGGACAGAGATTATTTCATTCAGAAATCAGAGACCCTGGGGATCAATTTATAGCTGAATGTATGGTCAGGAAACCCAGAAACGATGTGTGAAAAGCTAAGTCTAGGCACTGTTTAGACCAGATAAATAAGTATAAGCAAAATCCGAAGAGACTCTGGCATGAACTGCAACAAATTAACACGGAATCAAAATCCATTATCAGCAACCTCAGTAATGAAGACAATACTAGATAGTCTCCTGGCAGAAGAGATTAACAACTACTTCATCTGGCATTAAAGACATCAGCTCAGTCCTAATGAAGGTTTCAATTACTGCACTTATAAATGAATTCACTCACCTGTATAACCTAGTGGTCAACACTGGTATTTTTCCGGAAAGCTGGAAACTAGCTACAGTTTCACCCATCCCAAAGACCAATAACCCAAGATACTGTAGTGAGCTGCACCCAATATCTATTCTCCCTCTTCCTGGCAAAATCATAGAACAAATAATACATGATGAGATAAAAACATTTTTAGAGTCTTCCAATTACCTAACCACCCAACAAAATGGATTTAGAAAAGACAGATCAACAACTAGGGCATTGGCCTCTCTTATGGATGAGTTATTGACCAACATGGACAAAGGTGAACTTACAATTGCAGTATACCTCGACTTCAAAAAAGCTTTCGATACAATTGACCATAGAATACTATTGCAGAAAATCCAGAAAGCAGGACTGGGGAAGAAAACCTGTACATTCATGGCCAACTACTTAACTAATAGGAAACAATGCACAAAACTTAATGACACTGAGTCAACCATCAGGACTATTAAAACTGGAGTTCCACAGGGTTCAACCCTGGGCCCCCTTCTGTTTTTAATCTTTATAAATGATTTACCCCAAGTATCAGAGGATGCAACATTCACATTATTTGCAGACGATGCAGCACTCACAGTACACAATAAAGATTTCCAAATAGCAACCGATCAGGTTCGGACAGTGCTGACCAGGGTTAACCTGTGGTGTAGTGAAAACAAACTATCCCTTAACACCAATAAAACTGAGTTTGTCATTTATGGCACCAAAGCAAGGAAGGCAAGGGCACAACCCATAACACTGCATATTGGCGGAAACCAAATTAAGGAGGCAAGTGCATACAAGTACTTAGGAACAGTGATTGATTCTACCTTAAATGGGAATCAACAGCTGGCTAGACTAACTCAATCATTGGCACTAAAAATGACTACAATCAGGAAGATGCGGAGCTTCATAAGCGAAAACACTGCCCTACTGCTATATAAATCAACAGTTCTACCCAATAATAGACTATAATGATATAATTTATGGATTGCTCACAAAGCAGCAACTGACTAAGCTACAAAGGATCCAAAACCGGGCGTTAAGAACAATTTATTGGGGCAAAACACTAAGTGTACAGGAAATGCATGACAAAGCAAACCTAGATTACCTAATGGTTAGAAGAGATTCACATCTCCTATCACTTATGTACAGAAGAGCCAGAGATACCCAATATATAGAAAACACAAAAAGGAATACTAGACGGGCTGATTCCACTCTACTCATAGTTTGTAAGCCTTCCACAAACAAACTAATTAAAGCACCAATTTACAAAGGCAGCATGATGTGGAACAATCTACCAACCAGAACCAGGGCAGCGTCCTCTTACCTAGAATTTAAAAACTCACTAAGAGTACATCGGATGGGGCAGGCCCTTATGCAGTTGCAGTAAAGTATGTTCCATGGCGTCACCATACCGTAAGTGGCAGACCACCAAACCCTCAGCCTCGGTTTCTCCCCCCACCCCCCACTTTTTTAATTTGTTGCTGTTCCTCTGTTATCTCCAGTCAACCATATACGATGACCGAGACAGTGCAGGTAAAAATGTAAAATTTAAGACCTAAATGCACTGGGATTGGTCCCACTGCTTCGCTGGTCACAGCTGGTCCAGTGTATTATTAACAACCCCACCCCAACAACATAATTCATAAACTCACATAACTAACTACATTAGAGTTACACTAGAAAACAAACCAACATTTATATACCGCTTGCCTAACTGCAACTGAACATTATAACTTACTACAAGTTTACCAACTGAATACAGAAGATAACTTCTGCTTACATTCTAAATACTATGTAAATACTCACATTGATCTGACTAATATTGATCTGGTTATATGACACTACTGTACCATATTGTTATGGAACTTTTGGGTTTCAGAACTTCATTGTGTTACATGGTGCAAATTGTATATTCAACAGGTATTGTACACCTTATTCTATATACCTTTTGTGTAAATAACCCTGAATTGAAAAATGGCTGGAAGACCAGTGCTTCGGCACTGACAAAAGACTTATTCAGCAGAATAAACATATTTACCACCAAAAAAAACAAAAAGACAAGTCGTCTAAGGTCGAGTCGGCTAAGGTCGAGTCAGCTAGGGTCGAGTCGGCTAAGGTCAAGTCGGCTAAGGTCGAGTCGGATATGGTCGAGTCGGCTATGGTCGAGTCAGCTATGGTCGAGTCGGCTATGGATGAGTTGGCTAAGGTCGAGTCGGCTAAGGTCGAGTCAGCTAAGGTCGAGTCGGCTACGGTCGAGTCGGCTAATGTCGGGTCAGCTAAAGTCAGGCTGGCTAAAGTCGGGCCAGCTAAAGTCGGGCCAGATAAAGTAGGGCCGGCTAAAATCGGGCCGGCTAAAGTCAGGCCGGTTAATGTCGAGCAGGGGTAAAGGCCAGCCGGGGTAATGTCCAGCTGGGGTCGAGTCAGCTAAGGTCGAGTCGGCTAAAGTCGGGCCGGCTAAGGTCGGACCGGCTAAAGTCAGGCCGCTTAAAGTTGGGCCGGCTAAAGTTGGGCCGGCTAAAGTCAGGCCTGCTAAAGTTGAGCCGGCTAAAGTCAAGCCGGCTAAGGTCAGACCAGCTAAAGTCGGGCTGGCTAAAGTTGGGCCGGCTAAGGTCGGGTCGGGTTAATGTCAATCTGGGGTAAAGTCGAGCTGGGGTAAAGTCGAGCTGGGGCAAAGTCAAGCCGAGGTAAAGTTGAGCTGGGGTACACTCGAGCCTGGGTAAAGTTGAGCTGGGGTAAAGTCGACCAGGAGTAAAGACCCGACCTCACCCGACCCGACTTCAGCCAACTCGACTTCACCTGACTCGACTGAGGAGAGTGGCTGAGGCACATATATACCGGTGGTAGATGTAATATATAAATGCTACACTACACGCGTAACAAACTGCCACGTCCCCAGGTACGTCTGCAGCAAAAACCAGACAGTGCCATGTGCAAAAGTAAAGTAACCTGTCGTGTGCAAAAGCAGACCATCCGATTCGTACATATAAGAAAGTTCAGTTCAAAGTAGACACGGAAAGCAGACATAAATAACAGCACAAGTCACATAGACAAAGGTGCGTCGTGATACACCTTGTGTCATGCATATAAACAGGTATGTAACTGGACCATGGCGAATTTCTGCCTTACCCGACTACCCAACCGCAACCCCACCACACTCACCCCCTACACACCCTTCCACTCCTCTCCGTGGTTTGTTTGTTGTTTTATGTCCTAGCAACATCTAAGGTCATATCAGGACAGGTACCGACTTGTGACAGTGCGCACTCATGGTGACTTTATAGTGCTGCCCCACTGGAAGATCAGGCCGCCAGCACCATGACCTGATATCCCACTAAGTCACATTATCGTGCCACTGAGCCGACCAGTCCTTGTTCTATCCTATTAATGCTGAGCAGCAGGCTAGGAAGCGACAAGTATAAATTTTTAAGTCATTGGTTTGACTCGACCAGGGTTCGAACCCACGACCCCATGATCTACCAACATGGGAGACAGACACCCTAACTCATTCGGCCATCCCGTCTGGTCCCTCTCGGTATGGATGAATGATAAACGACCTTAGGCAGAGTCAGGTCGGGCAGAGTCAGGTCGGGCAGAGTCGAGTCGGGCAGAGTCGAGTCAGGTTAGTGTCGAGTCGGGCAGAGTCGACTCGGGCAGATTGGAATCGGGTAATGTCGAGTCGGGTAATGTCGAGTCGGATAATGTCGAGTCGGGTAGAGTCGAGTCGGGTAATGTCGAGTCGGGTAAAGTCGAGTTGGGCAAAGTCGAGTGGGGCAAAGTCGAGTCGGGTAAAGTTGAGTCGGGTAAAGTCGAGTCGGGTAAAGTCGGTCGGATCAAGTCGGGTCAGGTAAAGTCGAGTCGGGTAAAGTCGAGTCGGGTAAAGTCAAGTCGTGTAAAGTCGAGTCGGGTAAAGTTGAGTTGTGTACAGTCGAGTTGGCTAAGGTCTAGGTGGCTAAGGTCGAGTCGGCTAAGGTCGAGTCGGCCAAGGTTGAGTCAGGTAATGTCAAGTCAGGTAATGTCGAGTCAGGTAAAGTCCAGTTGGGTAATGTCGAGTCGGGTAAAGTCGAGTTGGGTAAAGTTGAGTCGGGTAAAGTCGAGTCGGGTAAAGTCGGTCGGATCAAGTCGAGTCAGGTAAAGTCGAGTCGGGTAAAGTCGAGTCAGGTAAAGTCGAGTCGGTTAAAGTCGAGTCGGTTAAAGTCAAGTCCGGTAAAGTCGGTCGGATCAAGTCGAGTCAGGTAACATCGAGTCGGGTAAAGTCGAGTCAGGTAAAGTCGAGTCGGGTAAAGTCGAGTCGGGTAAAGTCGAGTCGGGTAAAGTTGAGTTGTGTACAGTCGAGTTGGCTAAGGTCGAGTCGGCTAAGGTCGAGTCGGCCAAGGTTGAGTCAGGTAATGTCGAGTCAGGTAATGTCGAGTCAGGTAAAGTCGAGTTGGGTAGAGTCGAGTTGGGTAAAGTAGAGTCAGGTAAAGTTGAGTCGGGTAAAGTTGAGTCGGCCAAGGTCGAGTCGGCTATGGTCGAATTGGATATGGTCGAGTCAGCTATGGTCAAGTCGGCTAAGGTCGAGTCGGCTAAGGTCGAGTCGTCTAAGGTCGGGTCGACTAAAGTCAGGCCGGCTAAAGTCGGGCTGGCTAAAGTTGGGCCAGCTAACGTCAGGCTGGCTAACGTCGCGCCGGCTAAAGTCGGGCCGGGGTAATGTCAAGCTGGGGTAAAGTAGAGACGGGGTAAAGTAGAGACGGGTAAAAAAATTATTAAGATATTGTTTAAAAAAACAAGTATTCCAGTTCCATGATTCCAACCAGTTACCCTCTGATCTTGAGAACAACACTTCTGAATACTATACACAGGGGCATTTTCTTCATAGAAACTTTGAAGAGCTACTTACACCCATTCTAATGATATATTTTGTTAGTTTCCATCTTCAATATTAAAGTAGTTACAGACTGTGACAGCTCACCCCTATTTGTTTATATAATTATGTAAACTGTCTTCGATTCTCAAGGCGTATTGAAAAACCAAGACGTTTTGAATTCCTAGTCGTGGTCCCTACTTGATTATGCTTTTCAATATTATTGCATTCAAATCTGTACATATACACATATCATTCTCTCCATTCCTTAATCCCTTCCCCTCTCCCCTCTCCCATCGAGTTATGTCTAGAACCCCCCCCCCCCCACACACACACACTTCTGGCTCACCTGTCACCGCCCAGAGTAAGTAACCACACCCCATGACACCCACCCACCCATACTTGAATTCCTAGTCGTGGTCCCTACTTGATTATGGTTTTCAATATTATTGCATTCAAATCTGTACATATACACATATCATTCTCTCCATTCCTTAATCCCTTCTCCTCTCCCCTCTCCCCTCTCCCCTCTCCCATCGAGTTATGTCTAGAACCGCCCCCCCCCCCCCCACACATTCTGGCTCACCTGTCACCGCCCAGAGTAAGTAACCACAACCCATACACCCACCCACCCACACACTTTCCCCCAGCTCTCCCCCCCCCCCCTCCCTGCTGCTCGCTCAGCTGTCACCCTCCATTCCCCACTCCCCTCGCGCTGCCCTCAGCCCCCCTCGCCCCCCCCCCCCACCCACCCCAACCTCGTATATTGATTTCGCTCATGAAACCCTCACCCACTGCTGGCTCACCTGTCACAAGCTCGAGTCGACCTAAACCGATGTACATATGTGTATGTACTTATAACTTATGTTATGTATGTGCGTATGTACGTGTGTATGTGGATGTACGTATATATATATATATATATATATATATATATGTGTACAGATGTATTTATGTATGTTTGTGTGTATGTATATATATGCCTCTAAGCATATATGCATATATACATGAATTATACACACATATATATACATGTATTCACGTACACATGTATTCATGTATTCATGTATATATATGCATCCATACATACATACACACACACATATATATATATATATATATATATAACAGTTGGCCCCAATAAACAGAACAAAGATAAGACTGATGTGGTTGAGAAGAAGATATATATTCTCTGGCGGAGATATATTAAATGCCCACCTAAAGTTAAAATTGAAGGCGTTAAGGCCAGGCGCCGCTGGCATACAGTGCACAGGGCCACTCACAGGGTGCGCCACCGTGGTCTATGTCATAATAACAGGGTCAGCTAGATAGGATAAGTGCTAACTATTACATAGGGAACTGAAGATCGGTAGTGTCCTTGTTTATATTCCCATAATGGATTATAGAGCACATAAACAGTTGGCCCCAATAAACAGAACAAAGATAAGACTGATGTGGTTGAGAAGAAGATATATATTCTCTGGCGGAGATATATTAAATGCCAAGAGACCCATGGTCCCCCCAACCCGACAGTCTCAGTATACCGGCTCCGTCGCACCAGCCAGTGCCATGGAAACCCTAATGTCGTTCATTATGCGGACGCTCAACGGCATTTGCAGGTAGGCGAAGATGGTATCGCTCGCCCAATCACCGCGCACCCTGAGCTCTTCCAGGGTGGCGCCACAATGATAGGAAGGTACAGCCCCCCCTCCTCAAAGAGTGGGATGAGTAGTCCCCAGCGTCCAATCCAGCGACCCCACAGAAGTGCTTCAGCATCCCTTGGTATGTCGAGTATCGCAGTTCTATCGTGGCACCCGCTGGTGTGGGGATCCGGAACGCCACGGCATCAGGCCCAGCTGGGACCTCCCTGAAGTGTCTCTCAGTCCAGTAAACTGCACACAGGGAGAGGTCCGGGCACCTAGCCACAGGTATTTCGAGCATACGCTCCGCGAATTGTATCGTCTTGGAGCGACGAACTCGCACCAACATTCCCCATGGGAGAAAGGAAAAGTCTCCCCTGAGCAGTGACGAGTCCGAGGCCGTCACCTGGCACTTCCTCAGTAGTACCCTAAAACTGCACAGTATGGCCGCCCGCCAGGCGGTGTGCCCCTCCGAGGTGGTCAGGGCAGCGAATATTCGCCTGAGCATGTCGGGCAGTAAGGGGGCTGCCTGCCTGGGATAGCAACCCCGCTCCCGCTTGATGCCCTTCAACGTGGATGCCAGCTCAAAGTTTTTGTAGTCGTTCGGCTCCGCGCTCTCCGTCTTCAAGAAGAAGTTCAGGCCGCTGAGGTAGTTGCACACCGATGTGTATTTGAGAGTCCTAGCCAGCCAGACCGCATACAGTGCTGTCTGTTCTGGAGGGCACGGTGTGGTGGGAAAGTGGCCCCCAAACTCCTCAATGAACTCCAGGTATCGTCTCACCTGGACACCCCGTGTTGTGATGGAGTTTGGGGCGTAGTACTTGTGTTGCATGGCCAGCTTCTCCCTCCGCAGCTCCACAACTGGAAGTAGAAGGGTCAGGGGAGTTGGTGAAGATGTGGCTGCAACAAAGCATGTATGCTCCGTCTGCGACCCGGATTCGGTCCTTACTGTCCCTGGCGCTCCAACGGTTCAAGGCGTCGCAGATAGTGTTGTCAGCACTCTTCACATAAACAGATTGAACATCAAAATTGTGCTGTGCCGCTATCCAGAACAGCCTGCGCACGAAGTGCATGACCCCTTTTGATTTGGACCGACCCGAGGTCAAGGCCGCTCGGACCGTCTCATTTTCCGTGATCATGACCACCGTGCTGTCCTTCCAAAGGTGGCTCCAGGTCTGGGCCGCACAGAAGGCTGCCCACATCTCCAGTACGTTTATGTGGGCCCCCCTACAAGTCCCATCGGGTGTGGCGTGGTGGTGGCCCACCTCCTCCCTGATCCTCCTGTCTGGTCGCTCCCCGAAGGCTCCAATCCTCCAATCGCCGGCATGGATGGTCCTGAACCCCTCCCCGGAGGCGTCACTGTAAGTCGAGACATATGGGGTATGGCAACCGATTATTTTTGCCTTCCCATTGAACCGTCTGGAGAAGTCCAGCCACCATCGTCTATCCTCATGGAAACCCCCCGAGAGGCAGACCTTGAAGTGGGGTTTTGCCACTGCGTTGATCGTGTCGTACATGCGTCTGCAGAACGTGCGGCCTCCCCGGACGACCTTCGCACAGTGCGCCAGCAAGCCAGCCAGACGCTCCAGCTGGATCCTCCTAGCCTTCTTTCGGCCCTCCAGGGCCAGAAGCGCCATGGTCATCCTGGTCAGCTTGTCCTCCGGCAGCGACATCTCCAGGGTGATGGTGTCGATGTCGATACCCAGGAACCTTGTTTTGGTGGACGGGGAGGTGACTTTTGGGAAGCTTATATAGAAGCCCAATCTCTGGAGGATCCCTATTAGGGTGGCCTGGGCCGCGCAGCCCGCGTTGAAGTCACGGGCTATGATACAGAAGTCGTCGAAGTAATTTACCACCTCCCCCACGCCCTCACGCACGGCATAGCGGACAACAAAATCAGACAGCTTGCTGAAGAGATAAGGGCTGGAGGCCAGCCCCATGCATAGCCTGTTATCTCTTAGAAAGACCGGGTCATTCCCGAAGTCCCAGAATATTCCCTGGCGGTCCCGGTCTCGCGGGTGGATGCTCACCTCCCAGTAAGCATCGCGGATGTCCATGGTCGCGAGACAGTCTCTGGCTTGCATCAGGGTGGCCACATCGTCGACACTATTGTAGGAGAATTTGGCCGTCATGCTATCCGTGTAGTTGTTGACTGACTCACCCTCTGGTTTGCTGCAATCCACGATGCCCCTCACCCCCCCTCCATCCTTGGGGATGCAGAAGAGCCTATGCACACATAGCGGTTGGTCCGCTGCCCTGGTCAAAGCCCCTGCCTCGATCTCCTTCCTGAGTTTGGCAGACATGACCTCTCTGTCATCACGGTCTCCCCCGGAGCCCTGATGGCACTCATTGCAAGCGTCGCAGTCCCGGTTTATTACCATGAAGCCGAAGCAGATGCCTTTCATGATATATTCGGCATCGGGGTCAGTATCACCCCACATGACCAACTCTGTGAAGACCCTACATGGCTTCATCTGGGACACAACACCCTCAATACTGTGCGTGCAGCTGCACAAACCTGTCATGCATCTCCTCCAGAGTCGGAAGTTGGTCACACAGTCGGTAACCGTCTTCCTGACGGTGATGTCGAATACATGCTCCTCCCCTGTGCAGTCCTCGACGTGGAGCCACCCCGGGTCCAGGCCATCCTCCCTGCTTGTCCATACAGGGGTACCTCTGTGGGGAGTCTCCCCCACTTGCTGGTCACCGGGGATCCCCCCAGGGTGCCCGCCGCCGCCATCAGGGTATCCACCCTGCCCCACGTGTTGTTATTGTTGTTTACATCCGGGGCCTCCCTACGCGCGGGGGGCGACGCCCGTGGCACGGGTGTCTCCACCGACCCCCATGCTCCGCTGCAACCCTCCGTAAGGCCACCATGGCAGCCTCCCGCCCCTACTGGGTCTCCCGTGCTGTCGGTCCCACCCAGAGCCGGGGCACCCACACGTGCCGCGACCACAGTGTTGTTGTTGTTTACATCCGGGACCTCCCCACGTGCAGGAAGCCAAACCTGCGGCTCGGGCGCCTTCACTGACCCACATGCGCCATTGTAAACATCCATACCATGCCCATGGCTCCCTCCGGCGCCGTCAAGTAATGCATCACAAACAGTACCTCGGAAACCGCTACAGTGTTCCTCCACCCACCTCCACCTCGCCTCCATGGCATCCATTGTCTGCTGCATCCGATTCATGAGTTCTTCTTGGCGAGTCTCTGTCTTGGGGGCGGCCGGGGCTCGCTTTGGCTTCGCAGGCCGCCGGTGCACCGGTGAGGCAGCGTCGCCACCATTTTGAATGGAATCATCGAGTTGCTCCTGGTCTTTCTCGGGCCGGGATCTCCGTGTGGCGCGCTTCAGGGGCCTACCGGCCGGGCATGAGGTTCGCCAGGTGCGCTGCATGATTATTTAATCCTTGTGTAAAAATATACGGATTTTCGGTAAAGAATTATATATTGGCAGAGAGCATTATTATTCTTATGTAATCTAAAAGCAATGGTACCCCCACTCACATGGTGACATGATATAAACTATGTGAGATATATGTTCATGCAAGAGTTAATGAAGAGATGTTCTTATATATGAAGCAGTTCAAGGTTGATGAAATGTTCCTCTATGTATTCATAAAGAATACAATTGGAGAAAAAGGACATTTTTGGTATATGACCAGTCTGTAGGGGAGTGTCTGATTGGCTGTTTGTGGGAGATCCGGTCACCTGACGCCCCTTGGCCTATCATGGCCACACAAGTCTCATTCTAATTAATTATTGAATGAGACAGACCTACTCTTGAGCAGGAACCCCAGACACTCTATCTGATACTAGCCAAATTCACCTATTCAAATTGAGTGTATACACAGCCCTAGGACTCCTGTCCCATGGGCTGTAGGCACTGCTTTCAGTATACAGGCTAAGTTGGTGATGCGCGAAAAGGAAGAAGGGAAGGCGGGGGTGGGAGAAAAGGCGTTTTATTAACGCCTCAACAGAGCATACAGAGGAACAAGTAAAACCGGCAAAAGAAACAAGGAAAGGGCTCATGAGATCGAAAGAAGAAACAGCTCGTGAGAGCAATAACAAGGAGTGGCTCCATGAGAGCAGAAGAGATAAAATACAGAGTGGGCTCATAAGGAGCAATGTCAAAGTTCTGGTAGAAATGTCAGAGTAGGGGGGGCCGAGGAGCCCTCCAGCCGACAGAGGAGGGAGGTAGAGAGGAAAGCTGGTGTGGTAGGAAAAGAAGGCAGAGATCTGGAAGGCGGCAGGAGGGCGAGTGCCTGAGGGAGGCCGGCGGGCGGCCTTATAAGGGAAGGGGGGGGCGGGCGACAGCAGGTGAGTTGTGAAAGCTGCCGGCCCGGGGGAGGGCGAGTGAGGGTGAGCAGCGGGCGTCGGGTGAGGCGCGAATGCTGCGCGACACGGGGGCGGGGGAGGAGGCGGCGCGCGGCGGGGTCTGGTGAGGTGTGAGCGCAGCGCGACAGCCCGGGGCGGGGGAGGGTCTCTTCCTCTCCTCGCATCAAGCGTAATGCTTCGCATTACGACCGATGCGCGAAAAGGAAGAAGGGAAGGCGGGGGTAGGAAAAAGGCGTTTTATTAACGCCTCAAACAGAGCATACAGAGGAGCAGGTAAACAGGCAAAAGAAAGGAAAGGGCTCATGAGGAGCAAAGAAACAGGCTCGTGAGGAGCAATACAGTGAGGGGCTCATGAGGAGCAGAAGAGATAAATACAGGAGGGGCTCATAAGGAGCAATGTCAGAGTTCTGGTAGAGGGGGGGCTGAGGAGCCCTCCGCCAAAGAGTAAGGAGAGGGCTCGAGGCGCGCCCGAGGCGGGGGCACGGGCGCCCGAGGCGGGGGCCCGGGGAGGCAGGTCTGGTTGAGAGGAAGGTCCGGGGCCTACGTGGAGGGGGAGCGGGCAGCCAAAAAAGGGAGGCCCGCTCCTGAGGCCTGGGGGGAGGAGGTCCGGCGAGGGTCGATCAGGGGGGCAGCAAACTCCTCAGGGCTGGGCGGGGTGGGAGTCGGGGTCGGGTCGGGAGGGTTCATGAAGGCGGTGTCGTGAGGGTCGGTGGCTGGGCTGTCTGGGGAGGGTCTCTCGTGAGGCTGGGCTGAGTCGTCTGAGGTGTGAGGTGCGAGGTGATGATCCTCGGCTTCGTCTGGGCAGCGTTTCGATCGCTGTTCGCTGGGGGGCTGTCGGTGGAAGTCGCGGGGCTGTCGGCAGTGGTTGGGGTGAGGCGCCGGGCAAGGCCCCCCAGGCCGGCCGGGGGGAGGCCGGCGGATCAAAAATCCGCCGAGGCGGCCAGGGTCTGGCGCTCACGGGCTTGCTTGGTGCGGCATCCGGCCTCGCTGTGCATCGTTAATATGCGCCGCACGTTGGCGCAATATGCACAGACGTGCCGGCGCCTGTCTCCCACCTCGCCGTGGGCCTCTCCGAGGGGGGCCCGATCGCACGAGGCGGGATCGCGGTTCCAAGCGGAGCAGGGGGCCCCGTGAGCGTGCCTATCGTAGGCGGTGCGGGTGTCGACATGCTGCCGGGGCAGGTGTGCGCCTCGGGCCCCATCGTCGCCTCGGGGAGCTGTGAGGGGCGTGGTGGGGGAGTCCATGGTCAACATGCTGTCGACTCGGATCATGTTGAGGGCCACGGGATCGTGCCACCCTTGGGGGAGCCTCCCGTCCGCGATCCATGAGAAGATGGTCTCTGAGTACCGGCGGACGGCCGGCCATGGGTGGACGAGGTTGTCCCTCATGATGGTGAGGTGAGGGTGGTGTAGGCCCTGGAGAGAGTGGGCGGGGAAGGAGGGGTGGTTGACCAGAGTGAGGAGGGCGAGGTGGTACTCGTCCTTGGTGGCCTCACCCAGTTTCACCGGCTTCCGTCCCGGGCCCCTCTCTACCAGGTCGGAGGGGAAGACGTAGTCTGAGGGCACACCTCAGCGCCGATCGGTGTGGCGCGCCTCGGCGGAGGCCAGGATCTCGCGGACTGCGTCGGCCGCGGATGCTGGGCTGTAGTCCACCATCTCCTGGCGGTATGCGGGCGGTGGGGCCGAGGCGGCGGCGAGGCGGTTGTACCCCTCGTACTGTGGATGAACCGCCCCAGGTAGAGTCGCTTGAGGCGGGGGAGGCGGTCGGCTCCCGATCACAGCGTGGGCCCGAGGCGCTGGGGCGGGCGGTGGTCTGTAGGCGGCCTCCCGCATTGAGGCGGGCTGGGGGCTGTCCGGGTCTCCTCGGGGGACCCCGGTCTCGACGGCCTCAAGGCGGGTAGAGAGCCGGCTGATCGCCTCCAGGAGGAGGGCCGTGTCGCTGGAGGGGCGGCCCGAGGGCGCCGAGGGTGAGGCCGGGCCCGAGGAGGTGCGGAGCCTCACCGCGTCCTGGTGCTCCCTCTCTGGCTTTGTCCCCTTTTCCCGCGCCCGGTCATGGTGGATCGGCCCGAGGTGAAGAAATCCCCAAGACAGAAAAGAAGGCAGAGATCTTGGAAGGCGCAGGAGCGAGTTGCCTGAGGGAGCCGGCCGGGCGGCCCTTATATGGAAGGGGGGGGGCGGCGAACAGCAGGTGAGTGTTGAAAGCTGCCGGCCCGGGGGGATGCGAGTGAGGGGTGCAGCGGCGTCGGTTGAGGACGCGAATGCTGCCATTCGACACGGGTGGCGGGGAGTATCGGCGTCTGGTGAGGTGTGAGCGCAGCGCGACAGCCCGGGGCGGGGGAGGGTCTCTTCCTTTCCTCGCATCAAGCGTAATGCTTTGCATTACGACCAATGAGACATAGTGTGGACAGCAGAAGGTGAGGGGTTAGGTTGATAGGTCACTGGTAGGTGAGCAGGAGTTGGTGTGATTAAAGCACAACACCCTCACTGTCTATCTGTGTGACTTGTCTTCCTTTCTTCCTTAGTATTGGTTAGTGTTGGTTGATAAGTTGGTACTATTGGTTTAGTATGACTGAATTACAGGTGATATGAAGGCGAAGAGTTTTGTAGTAGCTTGTGGTGCTCAACGTGGCCGAGCAACCCTCATGTTATTATACTTGGGTGACTTTGTTTGATGTGGGTGTTGGGACTTGGGTGCCTTGTGAGGATAGTATGGGTCCTTGTTAACTTGAAATGTTTCCACCGTGGAGGATCGCCACTGAGTGCCTGTGCGGGGGGAGGTTCGGTAGGTGTTCGTCTTTGCTGTTTTGGGCTTGGTGGGTCCCCGGCTTCCCGCCCGAATCAACCACAATTCGAAAGTATGCGCCAATTAAACAACCAACTAGAGTAACAAGGACCACACAAAAAACAATAGACCTTGCTTTCACTAATATCAAGTATTGTACAAAATTGGGTGTATTGAAGTACAATATAAGTGACCATAAGCCAATATATATAGTAAAGAAAAAGTCCAGAAATGACAAAGGAACCACCATCTGAGGCCACACCTACCGGAATTGTAACTTCATTGATCTAGCAGCCACTTTGAGGGAAAACAATACAGCAGAAATACTAATAGAGGAAGATCCAAACAAATGCTGGGACATGCTACAAGAAATGATTGTCAATGCTGCAAACAAACACTGTCCCCTGGTTAGACTCGACATAAGAAACAAAACAGCTGGTTATTTGAACAATGAACTGCTAGAATTACAACAGGACAGAGATTATTTCATTCAGAAATCAGAGACCCTGGGGATCAATTTATAGCTGAATGTATGGTCAGGAAGCCCAGAAACGATGTGTGAAAAGCTAAGTCTAGGCACTGTTTAGACCAGATAAATAAGTATAAGCAAAATCCGAAGAGACTCTGGCATGAACTGCAACAAATTAACACGGAATCAAAATCCATTATCAGCAACCTCAGTAATGAAGACAATGGGGAGAGAATACTAGATAGTCTCTTGGCAGAAGAGATTAACAACTACTTCATTGATGTAGGGGAGAATCTTGCAGAAAGTTTGACCAGGCTGTAGATAGTCAGAACAACTACACGGTCACCACTATAATGATCAGACATATGATTTGACTGAGATAACACAAGAGCAAATCCTCAGAAAGGTCAATGCTGCATCAGCATATAAGTCATCTGGCATTAAAGACATCAGCTCAGTCCTAATGAAGGTTTCAATTACTGCACTTATAAATGAATTCACTCATCTGTATAACCTAGTGGTCAACACTGCTATTTTTCTGGAAAGCTGGAAACTAGCTACAGTTTCACCCATCCCAAAGGCCAATAACCCAACATACTGTAGTGAGCTGCGTCCAATATCTATTCTCCCTCTTCCTGGCAAAATCATAGGACAAATAATACATGATGAGATAAAAACATGTTTAAAGTCTTCCAATTACCTAACCACCCAATAAATTGAATTTTGAAAAGACAGATCAACAACTAGGGCATTGCCCTCTCTTATGGATGAGTTATTGACCAACATGGACAAAGGTGAACTTACAATTACAGTATACCTCAACTTCAAAAAAGCTTTCGATAAATCGACAATAGAATACTATTGCAGAATATCCAGAAAGCAGGACTGGGGAAGAAAAAATGTACATTCATGACCAACTATTTAAGTAATAGGAAACAATGCATAAAACTTAATGACATTGAGTCAACCATCAGGACTATTAAAACTGGAGTTCCGCAGGGTTCAACCCTGGGCCCCCTTCTGTTTTTAATCTTTATGATCTACCCCAATTATCAGAGGATGCAACATTCACATTATTTGCAGACGCTGCAGCACTCACAGCACACAATAAAGATTTCCAAATAGCAACGGATCAGGTTCGGACAGTGCTGACCAGGGTTATACCTGTGGTGTAGTGAAAACAAACTATCCCTTAACACCAATAAAACTGAGTTTGTCATTTATGGCACCAAAGCAAGGAAGGCAAGACCACAACCCATTACACTGCATATTGGCGGAAACCAAATTAAGGAGGCAAGTGCATACAAGTACTTAGGAACAGTGATTGATTCTACTTTAAATGGGAATCAAGAGCTGGCTAGACTAACTCAATCATTGGCACTAAAAATGACTACAATCAGGAAGATGCGGAGCTTCCTAAGTGAAAGCACTGCCCTACTGCTATATAAATCAACAGTTCTACCAATAACAGACTATAATGATATAATTTATGGATTGCTCGCGAAGTAGCAACTGACTAAGCTACAAAGGGTCCAAAACCGGGCGTTAAGAACAATTTATTGGGGCAAAACACTAAGTCTAAAGGAAATGCATGACAAAAATACCACTGAAAATATTATACCCCCTGCCTTACAATGTTGCAGAGAATGGATGTGTGTGAGTGAGTGTGTGTGTGTGAGTGTGTGTATGCCTGTGAGGGTGTGTGTGTGTTTGTTTGTTGTTGTTTTACATCCCAGCAACATCCAAGGTCATATCAGGATGGGTACCGACTTGTGACAGTGCGCACTCATGGCGACTTTATAGTGCTGTCCCACTGGGAAACCAGGCCGCCGGCACCATGACCTGGTATCCCACTCAGTCACATTATCCTGACACTGAGCACACCAGTCCTTGCCCTATCCTAATAATGCCGAGCGCCTGGCTAGGAAGCGACAAGTATCAATTTTAAAGTCATTGGTTTGACTCGACCGGGACTCGAACCCACGACCCCACGATCTACCAGCACGGGAGACGGACGCTCTAACTCATTGTATGTGTATGTGTGTAAGTGTGTGAGTATATGTGTGTGAGTGTGTGTGAGTGTGTGTATGTATGTGTGTAAGTGTGTGAGTATATGTGTGTGAGTGTGTGACTATGTGTGTGAGTATGTGTGAGTGTGTATATGCATGTGTGTGAGTGTATGTGACTGTGTGTATATTTGTAGGCTTATGTGTGTGTGTGCATGTGTATATGTATGTGTGTGAGTGTGCGCGCATGACTGTGTATATGTGTGCGTTTGTGTGAGAGTGTGTGTGGTGTAGCGATGCTGAGTCGCTCACTGACCCCTGGTCAGGACATCATGACCTCCCCACCTTGTTGCATGCCCCCTCCCCAGCCACTCCCTCCTCCCCCCTCCCCCCACACACACATCCAACCACATCCAAGGAGCAGGGGAACTGGAGCACATATATAGTTAACATTTTATTTGAAGTTATTATTCCAGTCATGACGCAGTTGAATTCCTGTTGTATGGAAGCTACGCCCTGCTATGGGTCACCACACCCCACCTCTCGTGATGGTTGCCTAACACTTCCTAGATCAGTGTTGGCAAAATATAATGCTTGTTGGGGTATTGCATCCTGGGCAAATCTAAGGTCGTATCAGGACTAAACATGCACTCATGCCAAACACCAGGCTAGGTAGTAACAAGGCAGTGTACATTTTTAAGTCATTGGTTTTGGTTGAGTTGTTGTTCAAACCCATGACTTCTCATACGGGAACCCAGCCAGCGCATCCAGTCAAAATATCATGAGCTACTCGCACAACTGACCTAACAACAGTATTTACATCACAACCTGTTGCTAGAATAAATAAATATTAGACTACTGATCAATATTATAAATTGCACCAGCAAGATATCTGTGTGATGATCTAGACAACTTATTTCAACTTGGTGATTTGAGGTTGTAAATTCTTAGTTAAAATTGAAATCACATTACAAAATGCACCAACATTTTACCTTCTCTGATAATTAACTAAGGTATATAATTATGGATGTTAAAGTTGCATAATCCGATAAAAACATCACATTTTAAAAAGCCAAAGCACTCATGTAGATTTTGACCTCCACATCCAACTTAGATACTGGTGCACTTATTAAGAAGTTCTTGCTTCAGAGAAGGGCATGCAATGTCAATTTATTTAACCTGTTACTATTGAAACTTCTGACCGAACTCGGTGCCCGAATCGGTAGCGCACAGGCTTCCCATCCGGGAGATCAGGAGTTTGATTTCTAGTCAAATCAAACCAATGAGTTATAAAATGTATACTTTTCGCTATCTAGCTTAACGCTCAGCATTATTAGGAGAGTACAAGGGCTGGTTATCATATTTTATCAGGATAATGTGACTGTGTGAGATATCGGGTCGTGGTGCTGGCAGCCTGGTCTCCCAGTGGGGCAGCACTATGAAGTCACCATGAGTGCGCACTGCCATAAATCAGTACCTGTCCTGATGTGACCCTAGATTTTGCCAGGAATAAAAACTCCAACAAACTATTGAAACTTATAGTGTCAGGGTTTTGATGTGGTCATTGAAGGTAGTCATTTTAAATCATAGTTACTTGAAGCTAAAGGGAGATCTATAGCTTACACTATAGCAATCAGCCTACTATGTTTATCTCAGAAAATGATAGATACTAAAAACCAGAACCTTCTTTCACAACTTTACACACACCACTTGCTCAAACACTGAGACCAAATAAAAAAAAGGTTGGCGATTGTCCCTGACCATGTCTAAAAAATACCCACCCCTGATTTTGTTTGTTTTGTTTTTTAAGCTTTTAGAAATGAGTCATGCCAGCAGCAATTCAACTTTAGTATCAATTTGTAAGTCATTGGTTTGACTCGGCTATGGTTCGAACCCAGGAGTTTGAATCCCACAACCTACCAAAACGGGAAGCGGACCATCAACTCATTTAGCCATCGCCTCTGGTTATGTAATACATCCACTGATACTCACATCATATACCAGAAAAACTCAAAACAAAAACCGCCCTCCGGGCCCTGATTTGTGTGATCAAAGTGATGATCACCAATTTATTTAGTTATTTAGCCTAAGTACCATTTTACCCAGAACTCGTATTGCCCAGTTAAATGCCTCCCAAGAAGGTCTCCCAGTGGGGCAGCACTATTAAGTCGTCATGAGTGCACACTGTCAGAGTCACAAGTCGGTAGCCGTCCTGATATGACCTTAGATGTTGCCAGGACGTAAAACTCAAACAATCAACCAACCAAGTGTCTCTGTCCATAGTCTAAGCTATGGACGGTAAGAAGGGCATTTGTGGAACAGTTAGATTGAGAACATCCTGGTGAATTATTCTAGATGTAATTAAATAATTAATTATAAGAAACATCTGAATGCATTAAGAACTCACTTAGGAGGTCACTGCAGATAATTGCGCAGATGTTAGTCCTGGATCCAGTTTCCTCTCTTTTTCTTGTAAACTTTAAAAGACACCTATGTACAATTAAAGTTGCATAGACTGATGGGTTTGAATTTGTTGTCATTTTCCTCAGATAAATATATTAGATTGGTCATTATTATCTACTTTACTTTAGTTTGTAGCGACTTATACTTTAAATGGTAAACCATTGAGATATTTGAAGTGCAAACATGTTACATTAGTTCATCACCTTTTAGCTGAGCTGTCACCAGACACTCGCTTTTGGAAAGTGATCAAGGATATCAAGAAAAAATATCATCACCTTTTAGCAGGTTGGAGAGCTTACCTCCTTTGGGCTATGGTGGTTAAAGTACCTACTTCGATTCCATCAATTTCCAAGGTCGAATTTCATATAGGTTTAATGTGCAGGTTCACAAATATGGTTGTGGAACACTGAGTTTTGGGATGTTTTCATATTGGAATACATCACTAGAAAGCAAAGAATTATATCTAATTTCCTTAATATTCCAATGACATTTAGTTGGGTCAGGATTGAGTAAATTAAGAGTGAGTATTAGGAAATAATTCAGTAGTTACAACACATGGCTACAGGACAGAACTGCCCATGATAGTAATTTACATACGGGAACAAACTGGAGACAAGACAGAGATGGAGATAACAAAAATTTATTGGAGAACATAACCTGCAGGCAGGTCGGTCGTGGCTGGAGAACATATCGGTATTGTGTATCGTGTCATGAGTTAATTGACAATGATGTTATTGAGGTATCGTATAGAGTACCAGCAAGGTTAGGTCGGTCTTGGCTGGAGAACATATCGGTATGGTGTATCGTGTCATGAGTTAAATGAGAATGATGTTATTGAGGTATCGTATAGAGTACCAGCAAGGTTAAATGATGTCATGATAAGTGTCAGGCATATCGAACAATTGAATAGTGATTAGAGATGAGACTAGTTAAATGTTGTTATGTTGCGAGGAAAATGGACAGGTCAGGAAAGAGATGAGAGAGAAGAACTAGCACGGAACCAGCAGCCCTCAACCCCTACCCCTTACCTCCTTCATCATCGGGTGGGTGGGTGGGTGAAGCGACTTGCAAGGAGAAAGACCGGCGTGAAAGTGAAGTGCGAGTCAGCAGTCAGTGACGAGGAAATAGGGCAAGAAAGTAGTGCCGAGAGAAAGTAGTGCATGTGTTCCCGCCAGTAAATTATCCATGTTGACAGTGCCAACATGCGTAATTTACATACGGGAACAAACTGGAGACAAGACAGAGATGGAGATAACAAAAATTTATTGGAGAACATAACCTGCAGGCAGGTCGGTCTTGGCTGGAGAACATATCGGTATCATGTATCGTGTCATGAGTTAATTGACAATGATGTTATTGAGGTATTGTATAGAGTACCAGCAAGGTTAGGTCGGTCTTGGCTGGAGAACATATCGGTATGGTGTATCGTGTCATGAGTTAAATGAGAATGATGTTATTGAGGTATCGTATAGAGTACCAGCGAGGTTAAATGATGTCATGATAAGTGTCAGGCATATCAAACAATTGAATAGTGATTAGAGATGACACTAGTTAAATGTTGTTATGTTGGGAGGAAAATGGACAGGTCAGGAAAGAGATGAGAGAGAAGAACTAGCACGGAACCAGCAGCCCTCAACCCAAAAAAAAGAGGCGAGGGCTGATGGTTCCGCAGAAATTACTGTATGCGAAAGGTAGGGTGACACAGCATCACTACTCCATCAGGATGTCATAGACCGAAGGCGCAAGATGTCGACGCCATGGTTCAGGCAGAATCTCTCATGTTTGAAGGTGGAGGCGTTTGTTCGCCCAGGTGCCCCTAGACAGGGCCTCTGTCAATGCAGGAACTAGCTGGAGATGGTGACTCAAGCTGTACCCTGGAAGATAGAGGCAGAAGAGTGACTATCTTCCAGGATTATCAGAGAATGATCTACAAGGAAAAATCAATATTTTTCAAGGAGAATGAGACTGGGACAGACGTAGATTTCTGCGTCGACACTCTATCAGTGCTGCTTCTTCCGCTTGCTTATTCGAATGAAGCCTGCTCAGATTATCAGCTAGAAGTAAGGAAGGTCCATCTTTATGTATAACTGTGATATCGCAGGTATTTAATGCAGATATTAACCAAAGTTGTCTCGCAAATGCAGTTAACATTAAATCCCGTCCTCCACCCGAAGCCAGTACTTGTTGAGAAACTAAGTTATCTGTTTTCACTACCACACTAAAGTTCCTAGGAACAACGGAAAGAGAACGATCAGAGCCGTTGTTAAATTAAACGCCCCAAGCTGATTCATTACTTTCAATGTCTCAATCACCTCACGGGGTACTCTGCAGCATAATATGCCACTGGGGAGAACGCCCCCCCCCCCCGATTTTTTAAGTAGAGTCACACTCTATTACCCAATCAGTAACCGGCTTCAGAGGAAGAAGAACAACTGTAATGAACTTCGGTTCAAAATTTATGAACCAGTTTATATCTTTAATGATTTCATCCGACAATGGATGCTGACCAGCATTCGGTAAGGCCCTAATATGCCGCTAAGACCCGGTTCATACACGCCCATGCAGGCTTCACACATTTCGCAACTTGTTGCATCTTGCCCGCTATACTCTGGAGGTGCTTCTTCGAGGCAACCTGTTTGTCTTTCCAAGCCCGACAGTCAGTGAGGACTTCTGCAAGCTTCTCTTCTGGAATAGTAGCAATCGTTTAGCTCATATCACATATCACCTGTGTATCTAAAATGCGTGTGCCGCCTATCAGTCCCGAATTGTTACTAGTAGCGTGGCATACTACGGTAGCAGTGTGGAGTTATGTCATTATATGAATGGAATGCTTATAACCATGCACCCCTTGTATCGATGCAAGCGTGGCTATGTGTAATATTATGATGTATGGATTTCTTAATTAAGAACATATAGTGACAGCGGAGCAAGTACCGCAGACAATTGTGAACCGCACGACATGTAGTTTAATTTATCTAGATTGCATTCAGGAGTGTAAAAATCTACACTGAAATTATTGCATCAGTAACTATCTAATACTACGTCAGGGCACTACAACCCTTACAAGGCACAGAATACGGACCCCGCATATCAGTTCTAACTTGTTCCCAATATTCTTTCATGCTACGGTACCAATGTGGAATTTTTTCATTGTGTAAACTGGAATGTTGAAGCCCTGCACCCCTATTATAGATGCGAGTGTGGCTATAGTTAATATTATGAATTGTGCGTATCTGAATAAGGAACATGTAGTGGCAGCGGAGCAGGCAGCTCAGGAACTTGAGTCCCCACAAACATGCAGGTTACATTATCTAGGAGGGTATAAATATTGCATGAGCAGTAACTTAAAAACGTGGGTCAGGTACCATTATTTTAGCGAGTATAAGTTGCAGTAGCCTGAACATAGTTTAAATAACCAGGGAGTATTCCAATACTGAAATGCTACCGTGAATTAGTGCTTGGACCAGGATGCAGATATAGTTTAGACAGTATAATGTATTACAATCCGGTCAATAACACCAGGCGAGAACCAGTGTCCACCAAGACTAATACTTATCCTGCAAACGGAGAAAACCGGGGACGTTGTCTGAAGACAGCTAGCAGATGCAGCTAGCATAGACCGTGCAGCGCGGAGACATCCCACCATCAGAAACCGGGGCAGAGTCCGGAAAAGATGAGTCGGCAGGCAACATCCAGCAGAGACCGCGCAACGGAGCGGCAGCCTACCGGCAGACATCGGCGCAGAGGCCGTGGACATCAGCTGAAATCATTGATGGTGAGTCACGGGACGCCAACAGTGGGGGCGTGGCAATAAAAGTTGCTACATATAATAATCATTACCGTGGTTAGTTGAATCGAACTGGAGCGGCTAGCAGCAGACACTGCCACCATGGTAGAGAGAAGCGAACAATGTTCTACTAAAAATTTATGTCTAGATAGCTTTGTTTAATCGAACTGATAACTTAATGGACATGAGCCAGCACGCAGCAGTCCCTGTCACTTAATTATACTGAGTGTGGTAAAATGCAAAAAACATTTCGACACTCCACCTGGGTGGAGTGGGGAGGAATCCTGGGACGTTGGGTGAAGCAAGCTAGGAGTGCCGCTCTCCAAGCCCGTTCAGCATGGAAACAGCCCACCGCAGAAACCTAGCGGAGGCCGTGAAACGAGAGTCGGCGGGTGACAGCTAGCAGAAACCGAGCAGCAGTCACTTTCAGGGAGATAACAGATGGGAAAAAAGTTATAAACAATGAATATAATGGAATTCCACTGCTTCAAGTCAAGTTCGCATACTTTTGACTTTGACTGTGTCAAGCAGATGTAAGGGAGAATAATCACGACTAAAGTTAAAAGTAACTAACCCCTTCCAATGTTTATAACCATTGTGCTTGCACTCTCAGGTTGGCTGCAGAACGAATCCAGACTGCCATTGAGTTTGCTGTAATGCGCAGTGCCAAACGACTATTTTATTCAAGGATAACAGAAATGGAACCCTATGTACATAATATAATCTGTTCGTTGAATGTGTTTTCTATATATATATTCCAAGCGAATTATGTCTATGGTGTGTGGTTTTAGAGATATTTCAATTCCTGTATGAAGAAAACTCTCGGCCATTGAAAATGGAGAGCTTGCCAGTATGTGCTATGCACCAAATCTATTTATCACAGTTAAGAGAAATGGGAACCCTAGCCTTAAACATAAACTAAATTACTGTCTTGTGACTCGCTAAAATAAATACTCACATAGCTACGTATTATGTATGGAAACTTCTCGAACACAGTTAACCTACCAAGACCTCTATAGACTTATAGTATGACAGAGGTAACTGACAGTCACGACGGTGCACAGAGGCAAGCAACGATAACAGAGCATAAAGAATAATGCATTCTTCATCACACATTCTACTACTGAAATCAGTCTAAGCTTATAATTATATACAGTTAACTATTACATGAGATAATAGTTAACATGATGAAATGAGCTGGCAAGTGGGAACGTTACTGTTACGTCGGTAAACACAGCGTGCGAGTGTACATGCAGGTAAGTGAGCATGTGAATAACAAACATTTCAGTTGCCTCAATTCTGTTAATTAAGACTATTCAATTGTAATAACAAACTCAGTAATATGCGAGTGTGACTTCCAAGATGCCGGCTGGCACCAATGTTAGTGTTACCGCAGTGTGCAGGACAGAGAGCTGAAGCGACTTGCAAGGAGAAAGAGCGGCGTGCAAGTCGTTTTTTAAAAATAATGACATGAGTAAACTGAAGAGAAATGCACCGGCGAGCAGCAGTCACTCGTACCGGCGGCCAGTGTAGTATTAACTGCCGAGTCATACGTACAACCAATAAATTGGACTATTCAAAGAAACAATAAAACAATTCTATGACATAGTACACTAGTATGTACGTGGCGGCTGGGTCCTGTTCCGAGGCCGGGCACAGTCTAGAAGGGTCCGTACCGGTTGAGCAGCCATGCGAGACCAATCGAATTCATTTGTTGATTTCAGCACACGCGTACGTGTAGTGTGTTTGTGTTTCGGAAGGCTGCAGACATAGAATTTTATGAAGTATTTAGTTCTGTGCCTAATACTAGCATTAGGTGCCACTCACACCTGACGGTTAATTCCTCCCCAATGTGCTTGTCCTGTGAGAACGCATGTGGAGTGCCTGAAGCGACTTGCAAGGAGAAAGACCGGCGTGAAAGTGAAGTGCGAGTCAGCAGTCAGTGACGAGGAAATAGGGCAAGAAAGTAGTGCCGAGAGAAAGTAGTGCATGTGTTCCCGCCAGTAAATTATCCATGTTGACAGTGCCAACATGCGTAATTTATTATTTATAAATAAAGAATAGTCCCTAATGTTTTTCGGTGCTCCTTCTGGGAACTTCTCGCTTCCTAACACAAATTATTCTCAGCAGGCCCCCCCACTGTAACCGGGCACTCTCTGCTTTCCCCCTCATGGGAACCAACTTCAACGGTCTTCAAGCTCTCACTTAAAAGAAAAAAAATATATATATGCGGAACCTTTCTACACCAAAGCATTCTGTTAGTTACACTGCTTGCGAGCAGACTTATTTACTGAGGTGGTGTAATGGTTAGCACACTATCCCGGGTTCGATTCGAACACTAGGTGAAATATTTCCCATTTTCATCACCCCCCCCCCCCATTACACGTGTTACCATGACCTGGATGTCTGTGCTGGCCTCTCACGACACCTGTTTTCACCGCTAGCGAGCACTAGTCCAATTTGATTCAAATCTTTTGAATTTTATTTTTGACTCAGCTGGGATTCAAACTCCCGACCTTCCGCACGTACAGCCTGCGCTCTACCGATTGGGCCACCGCGTCCGGTACCAGCGGACAATAACTCAGAAGGTGCATATTGACAACACGTACCTATAGTTCAGTTTTCTCATCACCCGACAACAGTCACCAAGTACCCAGCTCGGTATCAGATACTGGGCGCGGTGGCCGAATCGGTAGAGCGCAGGGTTCCCGTGTATAAGGTCGGGAGTTCAATTCCCGGTCGAGTAAAACCAGTGAATTATAAAATTGATACTTGTCACTTCCTAGCCTGTCCCTCGGCATTACTAGGATAGGGCAAGGAGTGGTTTGCTCAGTGACAGGATAATGTAACTGAGTGGGATATCACGTCATGTTACTGGCGGCCTGGTGTCCCAGTGGGGCTGGATTATGATAGGTTCACAAAAGCCCGCCAGGGGGCACCACAAACAACACACTGTAATAATATGGGAGTCAGCCGTCTGAGCCACACACATCACTAGTCTCCCAAGGTGTGTTCTGACAACTGTCTGTCAGTTCCCACCTGGCGTTACTCTCAACAACTCATAAGGAAGAAAGGACGACAAGTCGCACAAGATTGACAGTGAATAAGTTGTGCTTTATTGGCATCAACTCCTGTTCATCTACTGGCGACCTATCACCCTGACTCCTTACCAACTGCCCACACAGATCCTAATGACTCTTGCTGGTGTCTATCAGAATCAGTGCCTACAGCCCACTGAACTTGAGTCCAATGGTTGTTGCACACAGCTCAGTGTCTTTTGAATAGATGGTTTGAGTCTAGAAAGTGGAGTTGTCTCTTGCTAGAAAGCCTAGCCAAAAGTACCTCACAAGATTGCTTCTCCCAGAGTCCTAGAGTGGGGTCTCTGTGTCAGGTATAAGGAATGCAGGTGACTAGGCTCCCACAGCCAGCCAATCCGACACCTCCTACAGCCTGGGTGGGCGACATCCTAAAAGGGGGCAGCTGTTACTCAACCCCTAGCCGCAGGTGGCGTCCACAATGCATACAGGATGGCTGGGTGTGCTTGCCCATTGGCGCTGTGGTAACAGGTAGTTGCAGACAGTTACAACAAACATATATTAAAAATGCTCTTCCCCTCCACTTGAATTCTTTCTGGTGCATGGGCGGAACATTTAAATAATTATTAACTGTCTCTTAAGTACGAACATCACATCACAATCTCAGTCGCTATGTGTTATCACATTTGTACATATGCGATTATGTCACACAGCAAGTGGGGCACCCATTGATTCTCTGTTACACAATCCTGGTCCCCACTCTGTCACCCGAGAATAATAATGTTCTTTGCCAATATATAAATCCGAACCAAAAATCCGTATATTTTTACAACATGGCAGCATGACCTGATATCCTCACTCAGTCACATTATCCTGACACTGAGTCAACCATTCCTTGCCCTATCCTGATAGTGCTGAGTGCCTAGCTACAAAGCGACCAGGATCAATTTTTAAGTCATATGTTTGACTCGACCAGGGTTAGAACTCACGAACTCATGGGTTCGGATCCCCATATCTCCCAAAGCAGGAGACGGACCCTCAACTCATTCGGCCATCCTGTCTGGTCGGTGTGAGGGGAGGGGGGGCTCATCATGCTAAAACTCCTTCCATGGTGAAGGAAACATAATTATATATTAACTTACAGATCCTCCCTCTTCTGGCTGATCTAGGCCCTATTGGGCCTCTAATGCCAGCTCGCTATGGCAAAAATAAACACTTTTTTTTTGCACACATATATGGAGGTCGATGGTGCCCTGAAGTCATCTAATTGTGGGTGTCAACTCCAATGTCTATCCAGCCTTCTCTCAAATGCTTCTACTGTTGGTGCTTCAACCACTTTGTCTGGGAGACTGTTCCATAGATCTGTCACTCAAAAGAAACATGAGTGTTTCCTGACCTCAAGTCTGGGCCTCTCCTTGAAGATCTTATACCAATATATATACATACTTACATACACATATAAAATGTCCTTCCATCTGAAGTAGACATCTATATCTATATGTATGCACGCACTTACAAAGACTTCCAACTATCCTTCAATATGAAACAACCCACTGATATATCCATGTGTATATGTCTATATTTGTATATAGATATATATACAAGAGTGAGTAGCGTGCGAAAGCCCTGAAAATGGGGGGGGGGGCGGAGTGAAGCATGTCGGTACCCCCACCCCCACCCCCCACTCAGGAGGATGGTGGTAGAAGGACACTACTGAGATTATTACACACGCTAACAGTCTTACCACTATCCGTATATATATGTAAATATATGTACATATGTATATATGTTTAAATCTGTATATGCATATATAAATATTTATATATATATATATATATGTACTAGCAAAACCTTCTCAGCACCCTTATGTATATGAGCCTGTCTCAAAAGGTGATAACTCTTCTTTTTTTTGTCCATTGTAACTATTGACACAAAACAGCACAGATACAGTTACACTGAAAACACAAGGACATCTGCTTCAAATCAATATGTATTCTATTGGGATTAGGAAACACCATGTAAAAAACAAATCAGTTTATCCTAAGCAAATGCAAAAACATATAAGATAGTATGTTGATCGTTACAATGGACACAGTTTTGTCTTATATTGCTTAGCACCTTTTGAGACAGTCTCATATATATGTATATATATATATATATATATATATATATATATATATATGAAGAGCTCAGGCGCAAAACCACGTAAACAGCAATCCATAAATGGAGATAAACATTGGAATGAAACTTTCAAAAAGTAAAATTTTTTATATTCCTACTCTTTTTCGCATTGCATTCATATTTCAAGAACTTGGCTACTGGTCGAAATTGCTCAAATAAATTATAAATGAGCATAATAATCAGGTTATTCAGTCATATTCGACACACATGAATATGACTGACACAGGAGTTGCTTAGTGGTGTAATTTAACCACCAGCCTAACCAACTATCCAGCTAAGTCTCAGCTACGTCGACATCATATCCAATCATGGATTTCTTAAAGTTGAAATTCGACTAACATGGCCTTAGTAAGTGGTTAAACGACAAGATTTAATTTAGGCTTCACTCTCGTGTCTTTCTTAGCCTCATAATTCGACACACATGGCCGTTCGTAATAAAATAAATCGCCGAAATTCAGCGTCGACTACATTTCGACACACACAAATATATTAAAATTAGAAATATATTGTGGCTTTACTGTTGAGATGGTATCAATATGGCCTCAGTAACTACCTAAAAATCGACAAACATGGCCGCTTTCCACCGGCTATGCCTCTCTCCGCCATCTTGGTTCTTCTTGATATATTAGACCAAATCGACACACATGAAATAATAAAATAAATAAGTAATAAAATGTTCTTAGCTCATGACACAGACATGTGTAGGCAGGTTGTCTTCTTCTTGTTAGTTCCAGTGAAGGCAATGACCACAGGTAGCAAGTAGACTGTGGCTTCCTCCTCCAAGTAAAAATAGGTGTGTAGTGTACCAAGCAAACAGCAGAAGTGAGCAGTGTAGAAGGTGGGGGGAGCGGAAGCAGCAAGAAAAGTGCTGGCCCGCAGCAAATATATATAATGGACAAGAAATAATCATGAAGTCATAGGATAATAAATAATATTATAAGAACATAGGATAATAAATAATATTATAATAACCTCACCCGCCATTTTATATTTATATAATAGATTATATTGCACATATATATATATATATATATATATATATATATATATGAAGAGCTCAGGCGCAAAACCACATAAACAGCAATCCATAAATGGAGATAAACATTGGAATGAAACTTTCAAAAAATTAAATTTGTTATATTCCTACTCTTTTTCGCATTGCTCCATAACCATGTGATCATATGAAAAGTGGAATTAGTGAGCATTAAAATCCTTGTCTTTTATTTAAACTACATTTTTCAATTGGCGTTTACATGGTTTTGCGCCTGAACTCTTCATATGTATAAATATATATATGCATGCTAAAGTAGCCTTCTTAGCCGCGTTCTCGATGAGGTAAGCCGCACCATCTATAGGGGTCCACAACTAACTGGAATGGGCAGCAACAGCAAGGAACCCGGTACATATATCCAGCTTATCAGTTGTATACAGACGGCTGCTCACAATAACAAAAGTAGGAAGGGGGGTGGGGGGGGGGGGGAGTCCCCCGCTCAGGAAGCTACCCAGTATGCTGCCTGCTGTACTATTCCCCAAAGCTCAATATTTCGCACCTCCTCTCTCTCTCTCCACCAGGTGACGGCAACTCCCACACCCACCACGTGACTCCCACGTGACAGTCACGTGACCCGGACGGCGGGCGACGCGCTCAACTAAGTCCTTCCGCCGGCTCGTCACCCACCCTGACACCTGCCCGATCACGTGACATGTGGTGAGGGCGAGGAGAGGCGGGAGCGAGGCTGGCTGGCTGCTGCTGAGACTGTGTGAGGCGGCCGGTAGCAACTTATTCCCCCGGGGGAGGGGGAGGGAGGCCTGGTGTCGCAGTTTGAGAGGGTACCCGTTTAAAACAAGCCTTTTCGCAATGCGCATGCATCAAAGTCAAATATACCCACGTTTACTCAAGTATCTGACTACTGGGACGAAACCAAAAGGCCCAAAGAAGGATGTCAGAAAACTAAAGAACCAACTACTGAAGATACACTATTGGGATGCAGACAGGATACAAAAATGTTCGTCATAACAAAATACAGTATTATTCCATTTTGGTACAGACTTGCAAATCCGCAACATGAGTGGGATGAAAACATTAATAAACTTAAAGAAATTGAACCATCTGTGGGAAAACCACCACAGACTGATGTGGGAGGTCGGCGGGACCAAGTGGTCTTTAGCCGCTGCCGTATTGGCCACTCGTGGCTTTCACATGCTTTTCTGCTCAAGGGGGAACCTCCCCCTGAATGTATTGGGTGTCAGTCCCCGCTGACACTCAAACACATTTTACTAAGTTGCGTTGAATTTTTGGCCCTGCACCAACAGTTCTACACTGCAGACAGTATGCATGACCTTTTTACTAAGGCAAAACAGGAAAACATTTTGGCCTTTTTGAGGGCAGCTGGACTGTACCACCTCATATAGTTTACTCAATAGATTCTATCAATTATTAATAAAACTTTTCTTTTTCTATGGGAATTTGTTTCCCTTGACCAAAAATATATGATTGTGAGCTTTCTAATTTACTGAATGTCTATTGGCACATAATTGATTGTCTGCTTTTACATGTAAATCGCTGTGAATATGGCCTATGCTGCCGACACGGCGTAAACCAACCACCAATCAATCAATCAATCAAAGCAAATCCGCATGGAACAGTCCTGACGCATGCACATTGCGAAAAGGCACGCTTTAAACTGGATACCCTCTCAAACTGTGACACCTGTCGGCTATGTGTGTGTGTGGGTGGTTCTTCATGCAGCTAGGGATGCCTCGTGGGGGAAGGTAATGAAGGGTACTGTTTAGTCTTAAATTAAAAATAATCTGATGCAGTCATACAGGCAGTAGACATGTCCACTTGCCATGTTCTGTTTCAGGTAGACTGTCATACTTTTTCATCTTCGTCTTCTCCTTCTTCTCACGTTTTCTCCGTCACCTTCTCCTTTCTCCTCTTCTTTTTTCTTTTCCTCCTCCTTCTTTGTTTGTTTGTTTGTTTCTTTTTTTCAATATATTGTTCTTTTCCTTCTCACCGTCACTCCTCCTATTCCTTCTTCTTCTTATTCTCTGATTCGGTTCCTCCTTGTACTTCTTTTTCTTCTTTTCCTTCTTTTCCAAAGATTTTCTTCTTATTTCCCTTCTCCTTCCTATGGTCATTCTTTGTCGTTTGCTTCTACGCCCCTTCTCACCTCTTCTTCTCTTCTTGTCCTCCCCTTTCTCATTCATTTCCTCCTCTCTTTCATATCTCTTATTCTACTTTTTCTTCTTCTTTGTTTCCTCCTCATCCTTCTTGTTCTTCCGCCTCTTCTTTTATTTTCTTCCTTTGCTTTTGCTTCTCATTTTCCGGCTTGTCCTCCTTGTCCTGGACCAGATGGGTTGATACATTAGATGTTTAAGCAGGGGAAATTTCAATCGCAGATGATTGGTGTCCCTCATTCCACTGCTCCTTTTCCTATCCTAATAATGCCAATCGTCAAGCTCGGAAGCGACAAGTATCAATGTTTAAGTCATTGCTTTGACTCGACCAGGATTTGAACCCATGACCCCACGATCTACCAACATGGGAGACGGACTCTCTAACTCATTCGGTCATCCCATCATCAATGTTTTCATTGTGTTTGATTCGGAGGGAACGACATACTGCCATGCCCTGCTTGCTTTGACGTTGGACATTACTTCGGGGGGACAGTCAAGCCTACCATCCATCTACCCGATTGGCCAGTCAGCTTTCACACCTTTTATCCACCGTCCTTTCCACCTCACTGCTCTCTCCACACTTATTGGCGAGCCGGCAATGCACTACTACCATTTCTCCAATTTACCCGCCCTCACACCCTATTATATATGTCATTTGGCTTTAGGGCTGCGCCGGCTGCTTCTGCCAGAGCTGCATCTGCACTTCCTTTTCACGTCGTTCCTTACTAAATCAGACATGTGTGTAAAGCTTGTAGCTCCTGTGTTGCTGACTCATTTATTAAGAAGGTTTGTGTTGTATTATCAGATGAACTAAGCCACGTCCCTGCGGCAGAGCACCGCTCTTAAAGCCGTATAGTCCAATGAAAACATCAACTTTTCAAAACCAAAACAATTGTCTAGATTTGATTCTACAAACTAACTTAGATACTGTTGCACTTAGCAAACATTGCATTTTGTCGCCACACAGAAGAGAATACTGAGGCAATTTAATAGAATATCTTACTGCAGAAGCCTATGGTGTCAAAGTGGCATCAGGATTGCAGTATGCAACTCGTTTCATATTACATTGAAGCTCAATAGAATATGTAATTAGAATAAGCTTAAACAGCTCGTTGATGTCTGTGAGCTGGGGGAGAGGAAGGGGGGGTCATGCATTGTATGTCCATAATATGCAATTGAAAGTATAATAACATAAATAACGAGAACCTACTTTGCTTATAACATTGTGATGCTTGTATTATGGAATTGCTCACTTTAAATGGGGAATCATAGTGGTCTGTTCTAATGAACACCTTTCTCAGAATAAAAGAGTCATACATAGTTACTGAGAAATAATCCGGAATATAAGTCAATCATCATATATGGCATCATTTAAGTCATGTCTCAATTGTGGCTTGATTGGTTGTTGGAGTTTTACGTCCTGGTAACATTTAAGGTCATATCAGAACGGGTATTCAACTTGTGCTAGTGCACACTCATGGTAACTTTATAGTGCTGCCCCACTGGGAAATCAGGTCGCCAGCAATATGACCCGATACCTCATCCAATCACATTATCCAGACACTGACCTAACCAGTCCTTGCCCTATCCTATTAATGCTGAGCGCCAAGCTAGGAAGTGACAAGTATCAATTTTGTACGTCATTGGTTTGACTCTACCGGGAATTGAACTCCCGATCTCCCACATGGGAGGCCTGTGCTCTACCGATTCAGCCACTGCGCCCGGTCTTAATTATGGCTAACTTGTTCTATACACACATACAGAAGGGTTGTTGGTCTAGGGGTCTATCCAGGTATGGAGGTAGGCGAGGGTGAGATGTAGCAGGTGTGGTAAATTCATCAGTCACCACCTCGTTTTTAAGCATTCTGATGGACGACAGGCTGAAAAGTGTGTGTTTCTTTTTCATATATCCCTTATCTCCCTCTGCTATCTTGGTAGGCTCAGTGTCTGAAACATCCACAAGAAGACAACATCGTACTCACATGGTTGTTTAATCTCAACATAATTGCTACAGGCACATGTACATAGTCTGGACTGGCTGGTGGCCATGGTGAAAGAGAGAGAGCATGTGACTTACACCCTTATTTATAGGTTAAAATCCGGGTAACAGTCATTTGACCCTAGCTTGTACCCAGCAGCCCATTGGCTGCAGAGTACTAATACAGTTGGGTACCAGTCAGGTGACCTAGTTAGCTGGTACCTGGCCGCCCATTGACTGCAGAGCACCAATGCAGCTGGGTATCAGTCAAACGACCTAGTTAGCGGTTACCCAGCAGCCTATTGGCTGCATAGCACTAAATAAAAGTCACTCAGAAATTCCCAGGCGCTTTTAATGAGATGTACAAATATGTGTATTCCAATATGGACACTGCCTGTATGTTTCTTGTCATTATTGTTTTTCATTAAGGATCATGTTTTGCATTTCAAACGTTGATTATTTCCGGTGCTCTGGCGCCCACGCACAGGCAGGCCCGTCTACCTATAACATAAGCGACCACTGAGGCCCAATTACCTACACATCCGTAATGTTACAATAACGCTGAATGCATTTGTTTTTGCACTTTCTTAACAATGTTGTGTGTTCAGCCTATATTTATCGGAATATCTTTACAGTGTGAAACAGACGGGAAGGCCGAATGAGTTAGAGCATCCGTCTCCCGTATTGGTAGATCATGCCATCCTGGGTTCGAAAACTGGTCTAGTGAAACCATTGACTTAAAAATTGATACTTGTCGTTTCCTAGACAGGCGCCCGCCATTATTGGGATAGGGCAAGGAGGAGTCAAATGAGGAAGACCAATCGTCAGCGATTGAAATTTCCCGTGCTTAAACATCGAATGTAAAAAAAAAAAAAGAAAAAAAAAGCATTTATGATTTAGGTACATGCAGCTGTGGTTAAATGAGCATCTTATCATAAACATACAAGCAGCGTATGCTTTAATTGACAGAGGCCACAACAACAATGATAATTGAACTAATCCTGAAAGGCAAAGATTTTGGCTCGATGGAATTCAAGTCACATCCTGGGTTAGTATTAGATGAATTCTTTTTTTTAAAGAATGAGATAGAGAGACATGGAAAGAGACAGAGAGAGAGTGTTAGTTGCCTATGACATTGACAATAAGCGTCCATCTCCTGTTTTGGGAGATCGGGGATCCGAACCATGGGTTCGTGGGTTCGAACCCTGGTCGAGTCAATGACTTAAAAAAATTGTATACTTGTCGCTTCCTAGCCAGGTGCTTGGCATTATTAGGATAGGGCAAGGACTGGTTGGCGCAGTGTCAGGATAATGGGACTGAGTGGGATATTAGGTCAAGGTGCTGGCGGCCTGGTCTTCCAGTGGGAAAGCACTATAAACTCGCCATGAGTGTGCACCATCACAAGTCGGTACCCGTCCTGATATGAGCTTAGACGTTGCTAGCATGCAAAACAACAAACAAGCAAACAATAAGTTACATTTAGGGTTGGTTTTAAGCCAATTGGACCGATTGCTCCCAATTTTGCCACAGCCCCAAAGTGGGGACCCCACAATAGGGTAATCTACTCTAGTCTTGTAAATGATGTCACTAAAATAGAATTTGGCAGCAAAATTGGGGGGCCCAACAAAAATGTGTCCAATTGGGCCCCGCAGTCACTAAGGCATCTCCTGGTCACACTGAAAGGTAAAGCTTGTTTTATTTAATAATGCATCGAGAGCACAGTGATTTTTATCACGGCTATTGGACATCAAACGTATGGTCATTCTGACATATTTCATTGGAGGAAACCCACTGCTGCCGCATAGGCTACTTCTTCCGATAAGCAGCAAGATGTCTTTTTATCTGTGCTTGCCCACAGACAGGACAACACATACCACAGCTTTTCACGAATCAGTTGCGGACCACTGGTTGGACTCGAAAATAGCCCAAACTGCAAATGAAGAGTTCAGGCGCAAAGCCACATAAACACCAATAAAAAATGGAGTTTAAATGAAAAAGGTTTTCACCTGAAAATAATTTTAATTCTCACTGATTCCACTTTTCATATGATCACATGGTTATGTAGCAATGAACAAAAGAGTAGAAATATAAAGAAATACACTTTTTGAAAGTTTGAATCCAATGTTTATCTGCATTTTTGGATTGGCGTTTACATGCTTTTTGCGCCTGAACTCTTCAAATGGATCCACTGCAAAAGATCGATCCGATGACCAACAGCTTCACAGGTAGACACTCTACCGCTTGAGCTACATCCTGCTTCCCCCTGGTCACATTGAATCCCCCTCCCTAATTGCTATCCAAGTGTAGTAGTCCGCACTGACCTATCAGACAAGGAGCCACATGGACAGGTAAGTGTGGATAGGGTGGTGGCATCAGGGAGCCTAGGTGGTGAAATGGTTAGCACCCTACTCACACTAGCCCAGAATGCAAGAGATGTCGATTCGAATCCTGCTCTAGGCACAATATTTCCCATTTTCATCACCCCCCTACCTGACACCGGTGCTGTGACCAGGACCCTGTACAAGCTATGCAGTGTATGGTTGTTGAACCTACCCTGTGTATGTATATGTAAGTGCATTGCATGTATGTAATTGTAAGAATTAAAATGACTTACGGACATAAACTATTTAAAAGATTTACAATTACAGCGGGGACAAGTGTAGTGTTCTGCACTGACATTTCAGGCAAGGAGCCACATCGACAGATAGGCAAGGATAGGGTGATGACATCAGAGTGTAGGCTAGCTGGTAACATTGCTAGAGGTTTGGGTTCAAATCCTGCTCTAGGTATAATATTTCCAATTGTCATCACCGCCCATCCCCACAAAACAACATCGGTCACATTTTGTTTGTCATTTTCAAAGTATGGAATGTATAATTCACACAGGTGGAGACAATGTTGTATATAATGACTGTTTATTCAGGTAGAGGTCAGGTCATCATGCACAGGTGTGTGGTTATCATGGTAAATAGTCCCTAGGCGATTCGCCCCTCCCCACAGTAGATGTTAGGCTGGAATTGAACCCTCAACCCTATCCACTTAGTATCTTATTAGCGGTGTGGGTGGGTGGGTGAATATTCGGCGTGAGGCTGGACCCTAACAAAATATATCATTAGAATGGGTGTGAGTAGCTCTTCACAGTTTCTATGAAGAAATGCTCCTGTGAGTATGTTCATAATATTCAATTAAAACCACATTAAAATAAAGAGATAATCTTATTTTGCCTATTACATTGTGCTGCTTATATTCTGGAATCAGTCATTTTTACTGGTGAACCACCATGGTCTATTTAAAAAAAGTACTTTTCTTAAAATCAAAATCCTGGACATAGTGAATGAGAAATAACCCAACAAATGAACAAATCATGATGTATGGCATCATATAAGCCATTAGTGTAATGTACACACAGGCAGATGGGTTGTTGTTTTAGCAGTCCACACAAGGATGGCCACTGGAGGTGGGTGTGGGTGTGAGTGCGCAGTGGGATTTCTCCCACACAGTATATGAGTATGTGCATATACACACAGACATATATATAGATATGGGTCACTCTCCTGAAAACTGGCCAGAAGTGTCACATGGAGAGTTAAAATTTAATATTTGACATCTTTTGGTTGCAAATGAAAGCTGGAAATCTCCCCTTTACATCTATGTAAAATATAAATTGATGAGATAAAAAATAAAGGTGTAGTCCATGAATAAGATATCTCTTATGGCAGTATAACATGTGTGTCACACGTGTAACACATGTTTAGGACACCACACAGTCTGCTTAATAAATATCTAATCAGAATTAAATAATATCATACTTAGAAGCATATTAATCATGGCATAATATACAGAAATATCTAGTGCTTATATTGATAAAAAAAAGTAATTCCCAGCCATGCTTTATTCACTGAATAATTAGTGTACAATATTTGTGTGGCATCCAGACACCACGGTTACACGTGTGACGGAAATTTGTAATGTTATTTCTGAAGACATTAAATTTTTTTTTTTTTAAATTTAAGCATGCATACATGTTAATAAATACTTCCTCTTTGATTTGGGAACTGTTTTGTTTGATATATCAATGCAATACAAGATGTTAATAAGGATTCAACCACGTCCCATATGTCATGTTACAAATGGCTGACTGTAAAATGGGGTTTTTTGGTACAAACTAAAAAGACCAAAGTTGCACACAGTTTTATTTTATTTCCCTTATTTCTTTCATCAAATCTGAACATGAATATGAAAAGTATAAGGAAAAGAATAAGTAGGAAGGTTTTTATTGATGTTTTAAAATCCCATCTCATGCTGACCAGTTTTCAGGAGAGTGACCCATATGCATGTGATAGCCCCATGGTCTTCCACACTGCCATGCACTCACGGAAGAATGCCAAGATTGAGTACAGTATGCTTCAAACTGGTTTATTACAAAACCTATCCGCTCTCAATGGCGTCAACAGTCAACTGACTCGCCCCCTAACTTGCCAGGTCCCATATCCCTTCTATAGGTGGGTGGGGTGTGTACTAGCCACACGCAGTAGAGGGCAGCCCAATCAGGGCTTTGCCCAGAGGCTAGCGCAGTTCAGTGTAACTGCATAGGTGTGCGGCATAGTGTCTGCTGCCACTGCATGGTAGTGGAGCTCATGTACAGACTACTACACTGCCCCCCCCTAGAGTCCCCACAGGTTGGAGTAGGTGAACCGATGAGAATTGAAAAATGATAGAAGGCCACATGAGATCTAACTTGAAAGGGAGAGAAGCTTTACAAACATCTTTGTATCCATATGCGCAATACCTAGATCTGCCTGCAGAAATAGTGAAGTCTAGTTTACTAGCTGCAAAGCAAACAGTGCAATATTTTGACATGAATCTAGGTGAAGAAAGGAGCGTTAAATGTTTTGTTGTCCTAAGCAGTATGCAGGTATTGCAGGTATTGCAACACCTCAGGGAGTTTGACGCCCCTGCCCTGCAGAGTTGTAAACCACTGCCTGGGGTACAAGTTCCTGACAGAACCGAAGGCTACGGATGCAAACCCTAAACAGAAAACCATGTCACTGTGGCAGCATTAAGGTTGATCTATGGAACTCCCAACGTCTCCCGACCAGCCACTGCAGGGACAAATAGTTTTGTGCCTGTCTTGACATGTTCTTGCATGTGTGAAACCTCTATTTGCTCCCCGAGAGAGTGCCACTGGTAACTTGCAAAAGGCAGGAGCACTTCAACACTTTTGCAGACAGCTTTCATGAAATGTAAGTTCACAACTATGATCGAGGCTCCGCATACAGGAATGATGGCGAATCTTAGTGTTCGAGGGGAAGTCTCGGAATCGTTCAGGGTTACCAATGGGGTCAAGCAAGGTTGTGTACTGGCCCCCACGCTTTTCTCCAACTTCCTATCAGCAATGCTCGATGAGGCTTTCCGAGACATGGGGGATGGCATCTATATACAGTCGAGACAGAGCGCTGACCTATTCAATGTTGCACACTTCAGAGCGAAGACCAAGACTACTCAGATACTGGTGACAGAGCTGCTATTCGCCGATCACAGTGAACTGGTTGCCCACTCTGCTGAAGAGTTCCAGAAAATAGTGGACGCTTTCTCCGATGCATCAAGAAGTTTGGCCTGAAGATTAACATCAAGAAGATGGAGGTGAAGCAGCACTTCAAATCAACGACAGAGACTTCACGACCCAAGTGGTGCAGAACTGTCAGCCGATTCTCGGTAAGCAGGCTTGTGTTGTGTCAAACTTGTTGGCACGGGTTGACGAGGTGTATTCCAGTGTGCCGCCGAACATTTACACACCGATCGACGAACACAGTTTGTGAGCCGAACATCCGGTAAGCAAATACAAAGATGTTTTTCAAGGTCTAGGTCTCATAATGTCGAATGCTATCATCCATTTTGATAAAAATGTACAACCTGTGGTTGATCCGGTGAGGAGGATTCCGTATGCAATGCAGGACAAAGTTCACAGTGAGCTTAAGAGTATGGTGGAAATGGGTGTTATTGTTGAACAGGATGAACCCACTGAATGGGTCAATTCCATAACTATCATGAAACAAATAATAAAATAAGAATCTGCTTGGATCTGACTAAATTGAACAAAGCTATCAAGAGAGGGCCATTTCTGACCAAAACAATTGACAACATTATAGCTAAGATGGCTAATGCCAAATATTTCTCTGTATTAGATGCTATGACAGGTTATTGGTAGATCGAGGTGGACTATGAAGGTTCATTGTTATGCACATTTAACATTCCATGGGGCCGGTACAGGTACACCTGTCTGCCTTTTGGCATCAAAACAGCCGGTGACATTTTTATTCAGGAGATGCACCGCATCATGGGTGGTATCGGTATAGTCATGGACAACATTTTGGTTTTGGGGGAAACCGTGGAGGAGCACAACGACAGGCTCAGAGCAGTGTTGGACCGACCTAGGTCGGTAAATCTCAGATTAAACGAGTCAATGTCTTTGCTATGTAAAACTACAGTAAAGTATGTAGGTCATCAACTTACCCAGCAAGGTCTGAAACCAGATCCAGAAAGAATACAAGCGATTGTAGAGATGCCAGAGCCATGTGACAAGCAAGGCGTGCAGTGATTTCTAGGCATGGTTGGGTATGCGCACAAGTTTATACCTAACATGTCCTAGATTGCCAAACCACTGCACATGCTCCTCGCTAAGAATGTTGTGTGGCACTGGCAGAGTGAACAACAAGTTGCATATGACAAGTTCAAAGAAAAGTTGAAGACTGCTCCTGTGTTAGCATACTATGATGTCGAGAAGCCCATTGTTGTTCAGGTAGACGCTTGTCAGTCAGGGTTGGGAGCTGTATCAGTCGCACTTGCACTTGCATCTCAGCGCAGTGTGGGTGTGCCACTATTGAAAAAGAAATGATCTCCGTATGTTTCGGATGCCAGAGAATTCATGACTATATCTTTGGCAAGGAAGTTAAAATTCAAACTGACCACAAACCGTTGGTGGCGATAATGCAGAAACCCATTCATAAACTTTCAGCAGGGATGCAAAGAATGCGAATGCGTTTGCAAACATACAATGTCAATTTCTGTCATGGTAAGGGTTCTCTAATGTTCTTTGCAGACACGTTGTCCCAAGCACACAGTGCCAATGTAGGTCACACTGACCTGTTTGATGACACACTCAGCGTCGCTGCAGTGGACATGCAATCATCCAGTCTGTTAAGTAAAATTGTCCGAGAGTATGAAACTGATGTATCAATGTCCATGTTGATAACACAGATTGAAAGTGGGTGGGACACTACACACATACAAACACCTCCATGTCTTCGACAATACATTCCATACAAAGACGAGCTAACGGTAGAAAACAACTTAGTTATGAAAGGCAATTGAGGTGTGGTACCTCCAAAACTCTGAGGTGAAATGATTGAAGCATTGCAAGAAACACACTTGGGGATCACTAAGTCCAAGCAGTTGGCACGTGACTGCATGTTGTGGCCGAACATAAATAAACAAATTGAGGATAAAGTCAGTCGGTGTGACACATGTCAGAATAATCGTAAAAGTTTGCACAACAAACCTTTGGTAAACCACCCGATAACATGTCAACCGTACAAAAAAATAGGTGCAGAGTTATTTGAGATAAATCATGAAAATTACCTGATAACTGTAGATTATTACACTAAGTATCCTGAGGTAACGTTGTTGAAATATACGGCATCTGTAACAGTCATGGAGGCTATGAAGGATAACTTTGTGAGGCATGGCATTCCGAGCAGGGTGATTTCGGACAATGGTCCGCAGTTTAAGAGCCACAAGTATAAAGAATTTGCAAAACACTATGGGTTTACTGCCACGTATTCGAGTCCGCAGTACCCCCGAAGGAATTGCCAAGTCGAGAGGTTTGCGCAGACAGTAAAAAACATGTTAAAGAAATGCTTAGACAAAAAAACTGAATTTCAGTTAGCTTTGTTAAATTACCGAAACACTCCATTGCCCGTCTTGACTGCATCTCCGGCTCAGCGGCTCATGGGCTGAGAGAGAAATTGCCGATGGCAGAGGAAAATTGAATACCCGAAACACAAAACCCGAAGAAAGCACAGGCAGTGAGGCGACAGCAAAGTCAGAAAAGTTGTCATGACAAGAAATGCGGTAAAGCGCACAAACCAATGAGAACTGGTGACAATGTTAAGTATAAGAATCATGCAGGAGAGTGGAAGAAAGGGGTGGTTCTAGGACGTACGGGGGTGTCGGGGAGAGAATATCAAATTTTGAATGAGTCGGGAAATATGTTGTATAGGAACAGGGTGCAGATTATAAGGGCGCCCGAAGGGAGGCAGCCCGAACTGGTCGGGCAGGCACAAAGTGTGCCGACAGTGCAGTCAAATGTAAACAAGGCAGCTAATCTAACTAGGTCAGGTCAGGCAATTAGACCAGCAGACAGCCTAAACCTATAAGTTAGCCAGTTGCAAGTTGTAATCACACACAAACACATGTGCATGTTATTTAAGTATCGTTTGCTTTCAGATTCATTATATCTGTAGTTATATTATGTCAAATTGGACTATATGTCATATTGGAGGCTAAGCAGCCGGACGTTGAAAGAGACTTCAGTGCCATAGTGCACTCGGGCATTCGATAAACATGGGTTTGAAGCTAAGTACCTTGTGTGTTTTATTGTATTATTGTATCCTAAATATGTTAACTATGTAGAACCATGGCGATTTTGAAACATTTCATGTCTCAGAAATACTTTGAGGGGGGGATGTAATGTATGTGTAGAAGACATCCAGGCACATACTGAGAACAAAGGAATATGTAAATGAGGTGATGTCACAGACGGAGGGTGCTGGCGGCTCAGGCCCTGGATCGTGAATTTATGCATTCAGTATCCAGAAGTCAAAGAGTTCAGACGTTGTATTTTTACGAGTAGCATATCACGCACATCAGCATTGGAGGCATGACTTACCAAATTTATACTTGTCGTTTCCCAGCCAGGTGCTGGGCATTATTAGGATAACGCAAGGACAGGTTAGCTCAATGTCAGGATAATGTGTCTGAGTGGGATATCGGGCCATGATGCTGGCGGCCTGATTTCCCAGTGGGACAGCACTATAAAGTCATCATGAGTGTGCACAATCACAATTCGGTACCCATCCCGATATGACCTTAGATATTGCCAGGATGTAAAACTCCAACAACCAACCAATCATTTAATAAATGTATCCAAACAGTCACAATTATTAGTCTCAGTGATTTGACAGGCCAGTTACCATGGCAACTGTCTGCCTGATCGCTCACCCCGACCCCCCACCCCCCACCCCCTGGCCCCGATCTTCACTTGACCCCCTTTCCGACCCCGACCCCGACACGACCCCGACCCCCATCCCGACCTCCGTCAGTGCTTTGCAAATATACAGCGTCGCAAACCACATGGCGCCAGTGCATAGGAATTTAACCCCAGCCCTGATTGGTGGGCGCAGCATCACGTGACCTATCGCGACTGAGCTTCAACGTTCGCCCCGAGAATGGCGACCTGGAGGAAGGAGCCGGGCCCTTTAATTGGCAATCTACTTGTTTGTCCCTCCTACTGAGAGGTCACTAACTTTCAGTAATGAACTCGAGAATTGTGTCACCGGCAGGTGGCATTATGGTTGAACGGCTCAATCAGGATGGCGACACTTGGCGCGCTGTGTGTTGGGGTGGGTGGGGTGGGTGGTGGGGGATGTCCAGGTCCATTAGGGGTGGATGATTGTGGAGATAGATTATCGCATGGGGGTGAACGTGGAGGTATGGGGTGGAGCTGGAGGTGGGGGAGTGACAGTGGAGGTCGAGGTGTGTGGGGGTGGAGGAGTGAGGGTGTGTGTGGGGGGGGGGGGTAGATGTCCAGCTCCATTAGGAGTGGATGATTGCGTAGGTAGATTGTCGGGTGGAGGTTGAGATGAAGGTGTGTGGGGCTGGAAGTGGAGGTGTGTGGGGGTAGGTGGGGTTGGGGGTGCAGGTGTGAGGGTGCGTGTGGGGGGGGAGAGATGTGCAGGTCCATTAGGAGTAGATTATTGTGTAGGTAGGGATGTCGGAGTGGGGGTGTAGGTGGAGGTATGGGGGTGGAGTTGGAAGTTGGCGATGTAGGGGTGGAGGTGGAGGTGGATGTATGGGGGTGGGGGTGGGTGATGGTGGAGGTGTGAGGGTGTATGTGGGGGGGGGAGATGTCCAGGTCCATTAGGAGTGCGTCATTGTGTAGCGATGTTGGCATAGGCGTGGAGTGGATATCCAGGTCCATTAGGTGTGAATGATTGTGTTTCCAGGGATGTCGAAGTGGGGGTGGAGGTGGAGGTGTGGAGGTGGACGAACCCCAAGTGAGGCACTGAGAATCTTGGTAAAATAGCCAGCAGTGCGGCCAAAGATGTTGAGCTTGCTGAATCGGACAGGAAGTGGAAACTCTGGTGTACCATAATAAACTCTCACACGACCTGCAGACAACTCTGGTGCAAACTGAACAGCATCCAGGGGAGGCTTGCCACCCCCCCCACCCCCCCCCCCCTCTACCCACACTCTGGCCAACTTGCAGCAGAAAACAACAACAAATTAACGGTCAGAACAGACCCTGCAATCAACCTCCCTTACGCCCACCAACAAGCGCTCACTAGGAACTCTGCCTTGATTCCCGACCTCATAGACATATCAATAGCCACAACGTCCACACATAATCTTGACAACCACCTGACCAGGGCTGAGCTCGTCCATGCCCTAGGCACCACCACAAAGAAGACAACCCCTGGAGCCGATGGAGTCCCTAACACTGCGTGGACCAAGTTATCTGCCACTAACAGGAAAACTCTCCTTCCCATCCTCGACAATAACTTCTCCAACACGGACATACCCCAATCTTGGAAGGATGCTGATATCATCCCCATCCCCAAGAAAACCCTGGGGGAAGTCAGACCCATCTCCCTTCTCCAATCCCTCGGGAAAGTTAGTGAAAGAATCGTCTTCACCCATCTCCAGATGGTCACAGAAGACCCCACCACTGGCCTACCAGAGGAGGTCATCGCGGCTACCGATGAGGACGAGGCACCCAGCATGCTGTCGCCACCCTCATTGAGAGCATTTCCTATTGCTTTGGTAATGGACATGAGACAGAAACCATCTTCCTTGACCTCGACAAAGCCTTTGAGCTAATCGACCACAATGTGGTACTGACATCAATGGCTGATCTTGGCATCGCCGGCCGGCCTCTTGTGTATGTCCGAAATTACCTCCAGAACAGGTGAGACAGGGTATGTGTCCAAGGCAGCTCTTCTCCCTACCTCCAACTAAAAAATGGCATCCCCAGGGTGCAGTGCTCAGGCCCCCTCCTCTTCAATGCAGTGATCTCTTGTGAGGAGGCTTAAACAAGATCTAGCCACCCGAGAGATCACAGACACCACAATAGTCTGCAACACAGATGACATCGCCATCACCTGCTCCCATGCGATCAACGCACAGGATCTGGCTGAGCAGGTGCTCCACCTGGTAGGAAACGCCTGGCGGGACCTTGGACTAAAAATCTCCCCCACCAAGACCAAGATTATGCACATGTTCAGAGGTCAACCACTTCATCCCCTCTACCTAGATGGATCCCCTATGGAATGGGTCTCCACTTTTGACTACCTAGGTATCCGTGTAGACCGAGACCTTAACATGCGAGCCCTCTTCCGCCACCTGGCCACCAGAATGACCAAAAGACTCCTCCTCATGAAGAGGATCTCTGGCTTCTCCTGGGGCGCACCGGACGGTGTACTCGCACTGTTCTACCACCTGCTCCCTCTTCGGCTACGCCACACCCATACTCACTCTCACAGCCCTCAGGCTTGACAACCTTCAAACTCGACTACCCAAGAACAAGATCTTCCTGAATGAGTTCCGGAAACTTGAGAACATCCAACACTGAGCTGCCAGGCTTGTCCTCTGTGTTCACAGCACCACCAGGATTGAGATCCTCCTCCTTGAATTTGGCCTCCCTCCCCTCCACCTCTGAGGCAAACAACTTCTCACCACCCCCTCACAAGAACCCTCTCCTCAGGCCTTTCATCAACAATCCGCAGAGCTGTGGCCTACCTCTGAGATGGGACCCGCGGTCACCCTCACATCTCCTACTGCCTCAAGGATGCCATCACCATCCTCAAGGACTCTCACAGACTCCACATTGCAGACTCCGACCTGAGCCTTCAAAAGCCACCATGGTTTTCCATTCCAGTGGAGACCTGAAGCACTCCAGAACTGCACTCTCTGGCTCTTGAGGCCATAACTCAGGCGAAGGCGGATTCCCCCTCACTAAGATATAACAATACATGCATACAACATCAGGTAGAGCTGGAGCCGGAATCTTCATCCCCTTCTCCAACACAAAGAACACCACCAGGGTGTCAGACTTTGCTTCCACTCTCGATACCGAGCTCGCCACCATTAACTTGTTGGCCCTTGAAGACCTCCACAACTCAAGTGCCATCATCATTACCGACTCTCTGAATGCCATCAAAGAGATCGCTTGCCCAAATGCCTGACACTCCCTTGCCAACATGATCCAGATTATAGTACGTATAATTAATTATGCAGGTATAAATAGGCGGAGTATCTTATTATTATTATTTATTCCATCATGTTACTTCGATATATTATTATTGTCCAATCGCTGACTTGCCCGGATTTGCCCCGGTTGCCTACTACTAGCGCCACCACCAGGCGCTTTCCTCGCTGAGCTCCCCGGCTGATCGCCAGTCGTGGAGATCGCTTGTTCGTTGAGCAAGGCAATCCTAGTAGCCTCCTTGTTCACATTCGGGAACGGGAGGGGGAGCCACCCGTGACGATTGAGGTCACTAATGATTGTGTGGTTGGCTCCTGTGGGTGCGTCCATAATATTGCCGGTGTCGCTACTCAGCTTAGACCGTGTAGAGTCTTCCTTGAGCTATTTTTGCGGGGCGACACCGATCTCGATTGGTTATATATTATGATCGGAGTTACGTTCGGTTTCCGGGTGGTCAATCCCAGATGCGCGATGAGTTACACTCCAATGAAGACTCGCGGTAAGTCAACCTGGGAGGGTGACATTGTTGACAGGAAGTTTCGGAACGAGGAGCGTGATGGGGTCATCTCCATCATCGATGTGCCCGCAGCATGTACCCACGATGCATTTGTCGTCCCCAAGGACGACGGCGGTGGGAGGGTCGTCATCGATTGTAGTAGGCCCTCGGAGGTTTCTGTCAATAATTTCACTGACCAGGTCTGCCAAAAGTTTTCTTACAGAGGTCTGGAGGATGTTACAGACATGTTGGAGCAGGGTGATGCGCTAGGAGCCGTCGATATTCAGGATGCATACAGGGCTGTATCGATCCACCCCAAGGACCGGCAGCACCAGGGTCTCCGATAGAGGAGACCTGGTGAGCGACACTTTGCTTACTTTCTTGACAACCGCCTCAGCATGGGCCTTTCATCTTCTCCAAAATTTCTGATTTTGTTGTTAGGTGCTGTGTTCGTGAGGGCCTTGACCGGGTAGTGAACTACTTAGACGACATTTGTGTCGTCGGTGGTACCAGGCAGCGGTCGAGCGGGGCCAGGTGATACTGATAAGGATCCTTAGGAGGATGGGGTTCTTTGTGAGTTTCAAGAAGGTAAGCAAAGCCAACACCAAGGTCCGGTTCCTCGGGATCGATGTTGACTCCATGAGTCTTGAGCTCAGCCTTCCACATGATAAGTTATTGAAAACAAGGGAAGTCCTACACAGGCTCCGTGGTCGGAGGAAAGCCTCCAAGAAAGAACTTGAACGTGTTGGGGGCCTGCTTGCTCACTGTGCTAAGGTTATCAGGGGCGGTAGGACTTTTACCAGATGCATCTACGACTTGATAACCAAGCTAAAGCAGCCCTACCACAACAGAGTCCGACTGAATAAGGGAGTGAGGGATGACATAGACTGGTGGTTGAACTTCGCTAGCACGTTTAACGGCAAGGCCAAGATCCTGGGGAAGTTTGCCCCGTTATATCAACATACAGCGATGCTTCCAACTGGGGTTTCGGGGCCCTACATGGGAACGATTGGTTAGTCGGCTCCTTCATGGGCAGAGCCAGCAAGAATCTTGAGGCCTACGTCAGCCACCACCATGTCATCCCTCCTCCTAACGTCGGTACATCTCACATTAATGTCCAGGAAATGTGGGCTGTCTATGCTGCCTACCTTCATTGGGGTGCTGGCTGGGCCGATAGCACCATCATGATTGTGACTGATAGTCCTGTGGTTCGGGCAGCACTGAACACGGGCAGGTCGAGATGTAAGGGCATTATGTTTTTTCTCCGCAGACTATTTTGGCTTGCGGTTGAAAATAACTTTGTCTTTAACTCCGTTTATATACGTAGTAGCCTGAATGTTATCTGTGACGCGCTCATTAGATTGAATCAGAATGACAGCGCGGACAGGATTAGGGCAGCTGACGTTGCTGGTGCGCTATGCTGTGGCCACGTCTTTGATGCCTCGTTTGTCTGTTGCAGGGATATCGGCGCTAAAGGAGGAACAGATGGGATATCAGCGCCAGTATTACGCAAAGAACTCAGCCATCGCAAGGCGGGTTCAAATTCAAAAATATTTAGCTTATGTTGATTCATTTAACTCATCTAGGGCCCCTATCCCCTGTTCCGGCGAGCAGGTCGCCCTCTATGCTACTTGGCTTGCCCGCTCCTTGAAGTATCGGTCGATCCTCAATTACCTGAGCGGCCTTAACTATTTCCTGAGGCAAAACGGTGAGCCATCTATTGACTATAAAGGTTTTGTTTTGGCCTCCACTTTGAAAGGAATCCGTCGGGTCAAGGGTGATGCACCTCGACGGGCGATGCCGCTGCTTCCACACATGCTGCGAAGAATGTTTGCGCTCCTAACAAATAACCCAGGCCACGTTGCATGGAGGGCGGCCGTTCTATGCTCCTTTAGAGGTCTCCTATGGAAGTCGCAGGTGACCATGTCAGACTCTACTCTTCGTAGGTCTGACTTTGTTTTCTATGACTGGGGGATGCTCCTGACGGTCCGACGTTCAAAGACGATCCAATTCTCTGAACGGGTGCTCGAGATTCCAATTGCCGATGTCTGTGCTTTGCATTGGACGGAGAGACACTTCAGTCAAATCCGGGCGTACCCATCTGATCCCCGGATCCCATGCTCGGGCGGTCTCTCCTGTCCCCTCTCGTACCACGTTTACCAGGAGACCTTAAAGATATTTGCCACTAGGGCGGGGCTTGACGCGTCCACCCTCTCGTCCCACTCCCTTAGAAGGGGAGGTTGCACTTTCCTTGCTATGTGTGGGGCCACAATCGAGGAGTTGAAGGCTAGAGGGGATTGGGCCTCCGAGACAGTTTATAGCTACCTGCAGACCCCCCTGGGGACCCGGATAGTGAACGACTTGAGGGTGGTCGTGGCCCTCTGCTCGGATGAGTCGCGTGTTGGGTTGGAGGGAGACACTTAGGCTTCTCCTTTGGCCTGTTATCTCGCTTGCCCAGACGCTCAATAAAAGTGTCCGACCCAACACGCGTCTCTATCCTTCCTTTTCCTACGTAACCATACTTTATAGTATGTATAATTAATTATGCAGGTATAAATAGTCTTATTATTATTATTTATTCCATCATGTTACTTCGATATATTATTATTGTCCAATCGCTGACTTGCCCGGATTTGCCCCGGTTGCCTACTACTAGCGCCACCACCGGGTGCTTTCCTCGCTGAGCTCCCCGGCAAGTCACTTCCACGCGTCTCTATCCTTCCTTTTCCTACATAGCCATACTTTATAATCTTGACCAGACATCAGGCACACCTCAACACAGTCCTGCTATGGCCCCCTCCCAAATTATGACCGGGCCGACTGTGCCACTCTACCCGGTTCCAACTGAGCAGACGTGGAGACAGCCATCCCTCCCTCCATCAGTTCTCGAGCCACCACCAAACTGTGGGAATGTGCCACACAGAGGGAACACCCTGGTCAGAACTAACATCCCCCATCCAGTCAGCCTTCCTGCTTCTACCCAAGTCACCATCAACCGCTTCAGGACTGGCTACCGCCATTGGATTGATGTCCCCAACCTCCAGCGCTGTCCATCTTCAATGTGGCCCACATACTCGCCTCATGTGGCGCCGTCAGCAGATCTGCCATCATTGACTTCATCGAGGACTCTGATCGTCAACTCTGCGACAATAGGCCGCTCTGGCTATCCTCTCCAGGATTTCCAAGTAATCCTGGAACACACTTACTCGCTTCTACTGCCAGAACGCAGATATCATCAACACTGTCGGTCACCCAGACCCTGACACCGAGGACTAGCAGGCCCCACCTCGTCCCCATAGCTGACTTGAGACCACTGATTTTCACTAACAACTAAGTGGTAACCCCGCCCACTGCCTAACTAATCCCATCCTCACTTCACTTCTTCCTCTGGCCTTGGCCGGACTTATTGTGCATACCGATGAATCTGGAGGGACTGAAGTTTGGATCCTGGTTGAGTCAAACCAATGACTTATAAAATCGGTACCTGTTGCTGCTTGACACTTCGCGTTATGAGGTCAGAACAGGGACTGGGCACACAGTGTCAGGATAATGTGACTGTGTCGGGCACGTCGTGGTACATACATACATACATACATACAGGAATACCTCAGTGATTGTGAGTGTGTGTGGGGGTGGGGGCAGATGACTGCAAGGAGTGAGTTTCTTATTAGCACACTCTCAAAACCAGGGACTGTAGGTGATGGTGTGTGTGAGGCGTGGGTGTGTTGAGGGGTGAGTATGGGGGGGGGGGGGGGGAGGCTAGGAGTAGGAGCTGGTGTCAATGGGTGTGGGGGGTGGTGGGTCTGGGAGAGTAGGTAAGGACTTTCATCTGATGCTCCTTGCCACCCCCACTCCTCCCAGCCCATGACTACCCATAATGTAGGAGGTCTGGGTGGGGATAGCAGGAAGTCGTTTATTAGCAACACTCCAGGGACCCAGCTTTTGTATCCGGAAATAGGTCCTGGGAGAGGGAGTGGGGGGGGGGGATCTGACCAGAGCCTATAATAAGTATATCTGACTTTGGTGTCCTCTGTGGTGGAGTGGTTAGAGTGTCTGACTTTTTGCTAGGTCAGCCTCCTAATCTGAAGGTCAGTGGTTCGATTCCCGATGCCCCCACCTCTGCCAATTTGGATTTCTACCACTGTGTATAACTTATAGCGTCATCAAAGGCCAGTTCCTCTCATACCATGTCTATGTGGTGTGGGAGGTTAAAAATCTCTTGGGTCAGTTGAAGTATAGGCTCGGGCTTCCTATCGACAAACTGTCTAATGGTGAAAACAAGTCTATTCAGGCTTATCCATGATAGGCAGTATAAATCTTCATATATTTATATAAATATGCATATATTTATATATATAAATATGCATATATTTATGTATATATGTGTAGTTCTCTCTCTGTCTCTCTCTCTATATATATATGTATATATGCATACACATAAGGTGTGAACAGCAAGGGTAGGATAGTGTGGTTAAGGCTACATTCCTTACACACAGTATGCGGCATGCAAATGCAAATGCAAATGCGGCAAAAAATCAAAAAGCATCTAAGTCAATGGGGGTGATTTTATGCGTTCGAATGCGAATGCAAATGTGAATGCGAATGTGAATGCGAATGCGAATGAGGCAACTGAATCGGTCCATGTAGCCATAGAAAACAGTGGTAGAGAAACCTGACACTATGTTTGGATGTGGGTGTGGGTGTCGTTGTGGGTGTGGGTGAGTGAGGTGTTATGTCAGGGTGGGTGGCATGCCGCTGGGACTCTCTCACCATGCCTGATAAGGCATGCTGTGGGGTTTCACTTAACGGTGGGGGAGGTTTCCCCTATCACATGGGTATCTTTTTAAAGTTGGTTTGACTAGTAAACAGTGGTGTGGTGGTGTGGTGGTGTGGTGGTGTGGTGGTGTGGTGGTGTGGTGGTGTGGTGGTGTGGTGGTGTGGTGGTGTGGTGGTGCGGTGGTGCGGTGGTGCGGTGGTGCGGTGGTGCGGTGGTGCGGTGGTGCGGTGGTGCGGTGGTGCGGTGGTGCGGTGGTGCGGTGGTGCGGTGGTGCGGTGGTGCGGTGGTGCGGTGGTGCGGTGGTGCGGTGGTGGGGTGGTGGGGTGGTGCGGTGGGCGGTGGTGCGGTGGTGCGGTGTAGCGTGGTGCGGTGGTGCGGTGGTGCGGTTGTGCGGTTGTGACGGTGGTGCGGTGGTGTGGTGTGCTGTGGTGTGGTGGTGTGTGGTGTGGTGGTGTTGTGGTGTGTGTAGTGGTGGTGGGTTGGTGTGTTGGTGTGGTGGTGTGGTTGGGGTGTGGTGGGGTGGTGGTGTGGTGGTGTGGTGGTGTGGTGGTGTGTGGGGTGGTGTGTGGGGGTGGGGTGGTGGGGTGGTGGTGTGGTGTGTGGTGTTGGGGTTGTGGTGGTGTGGTGGTGTGGTGTGTGTGGTGGTGTGGTGGTGTGGTGGGTGTGGTGAGGTGATGTGGTGGTGTGGTGGTGTGGTGGTGGTGTGGTGTGGTGGTGTGGTGGTGTGGTGGTGTGGTGGTGTGGTGGCGTGGTGCGTGGTGGCGTGGTGGTGTGGTGGTGTGGGTGGTGTGGTGGTGTGTGGTGTGTGGTGTGGTGGTGTGGTGCTGTGGTGCTGTGGTGCTGTTGTGGTGTGGTGCTGTGGTGCTGTGGTGCTGTGGTGCTGTGTTGCTGTGGTGATGTGGTGCTGTGGTGCTGGGGTGCTGTGGTGCTGGGGTGCTGTGGTGCTGTGGTGATGTGGTGCTGTGTACTAGTCAAACCAAATCGCTGCATTCCGCATGCCACATGCCGCATGAAAGGAATCAACCCTTTCGCATGCCGCATGCCGCATGCAGCATGCAGCATTCGCATTCGCATTCACATGCTGCATACCGCGTGTAAGGAATGCTAGCTTAACTGGTGCATGTGGGTGAGTGGAGAGGAGGAGGTTCAATCGGTAGGTGTGTTGTTACTGGCCGCTGAGTTGAAAGTATCGATAAGGTTAGGCCGAATACACTGTCATGAACGGTTATCGTGCGGGCATCGCACGGGCGGGTAGAATCGCTCCAGGAGCGATTTTTTACGCTTGACGCATGATGCTGCTTGGCTTTTGACTGACTTTGCCCGACTTTGCCCGACTTTGCCCGACTTTGCCTGACTTTACCCAACTATGCCCTGCTTTACCCGATAGTGCCTGACTTTACCCTACTTTAGCCTACTTTACCCGACTTTACCCGACTTTACCTGACTTTACTCGACTTTACCCGCCTTTACCCGACTTTGCCTGACTTTACCGTTCTTTACCCTACTTTACCGACTTTTCCCGACTTTACTCGACTTTACCTGACTTTACCTGACTTTACCCGCCTTTACCCGACTTTGTCTGACTTTACGTAACTTTGCCTGACTTTACCCGGCACGATTTTACCCGATTCCACTTTACCTGACTCAACTTTACCCGACTCAACTATACCTGACTCAACTTTACCCAACTCTACTTTACCTGTCTCTACTTTACCCGATTCAATTTTACCTGAATCGCTTCTGGAGTGATTTTTTACGCTTGTCGTGGGATGCTGATTTTGCTTGATTTTACCCTATCTTGCCAGACTTTATCCCACTTTGCCTGACTTTACCTGACTTTAACCGACTTTACCAGACTTTATCCAACTTTGTCTGACTTTGCTCGACGTTTTGCCTGACTTTACCCGCCTTTACCTGACTTTACCTGACTTTACGCCACTTTACCTGACTTTATCCGATTTGACACCAGGACTGGACACCTCATGAGGATGTCATCAGACAGGCTACCAAAGCAGATCCTCTATTCTCAACTGTCATCTGGCTACAGAAAGAGAGGGCGCCCTCGTCTCCGGTTCAAGGATACCATCAAGAGAAACCTGAAGCTGAGAGACATTAAGACCGACTCATGGACGCAACTCTCACAGCAGAGAGCTAAATGGAAGCGGCAGTCAAGTAATGAAAGCAGTCTTTGTCGCATCGCGACCGACAGCATCATGATGATGATGATCCGATTTGACTTGACTTTACCCGACTTGACTTGGGCAAGGTCAAGCAAGGTCAGGCAAAGTCAGTCAAAAGTCAGGCAGCATCAAGCGACAAGCGTCAAAAATCGCTCCAGAAGCGATTTGAGTAAAGACAAGTCGGGTAAATCCAAGTCGGGTAAAATCAAGTCGGGTAAAATCAAGTAAAGTCGAGTAAAGTTGGTAAAAGTCGGATAAAGTCGAATAAAGTCGGGTAAAGTCGGGTAAAGTCGGGTAAAGTCGGGTAACGTTGGGTAAAGTCGGGTAAAGTCGGGTGATACGCAACGAAGGAGGAACAGAGGCGGGGGCGGAGAAAAAAACATTTTATTCAATAATAAATCATCGGCGAGAGCTGCCGTAGAGGTGCTGGCCGGCCGAGAAGGGTCCACAGCGACGAAAGAAGCAAAAACGGCTGATCACTGGGTCATATCCAGCATACCCTTGCAGGATTAGTTTCCCATTCAGTAAGTAGTGATATTGTGTGATTTAAACAGAAGTCAATGTTGATAAATTAAAAATATACTTCAAGCACTTTAATCTGTGCAAAAGATACATATATATGTGTAAATATGTCTGAACAAGAAACTACTAAAATAATAATGTGATCTTTCCATAATTTTAGCCAATCAGAGCTGTTCTTTTCGATTGCAAATGGCCGCCCCTTATGGGGGCCGCCATTTGCAATATGTTATAGGACCATCGTTTCGGTGGAATAAAGTAATAATAAAGTAATAATATTGCATTTGTGCACCATGTTTATGCCAGATTGTTCTTTATTTCTTTTAATTTTGAGTACAAATTCTATGGCAGCGAGCATTTGTTTTGGTATATTATTAACCAATCGCTGACCCCGAATACCTTTGTAACGGAAACAAGTTTAAACAAGTTCAACCATGGCTGGTTGGGTCGCAGCCGTGGCTGTTTGAGTCGCAGCCGTGGCTGGTTCGGTCGCTCCGTCGAGCGCTGAATATGCTTATGGGCCGGCCCCTGGTCGGTCCCCTCCCACTTTACCCCCTGGGCGCAGGTCTCGGCGATGATGACCCGGCCCAAGTCCGACCCAGGGAAAAGGAGGGTCATAGGTAATAAGAACGACGACAATACATAATGCATAGCGCGTAATAGTAAATATTATTATATTTACATATTTATATTACAGCGAAAAAAGTTCTATTTATATTAATATGGAAAAAGTGGCATGTGCAATAAGAGATGAACATCGCCTATCTTTTCTTTTTTCAATAACTTAACATGCAATTTTAATTAAAAAGAATAAAGCGGATCATATTAATGATAGCTCATGTAATGGATGGTGATATTAAACTCATAGAACACTTCCATGTAAATAACATGATGTGGAATTGGTCGTAATTCTCACATTGCGGTTGATGCGAGGCGAGGGAGGACCCCCCCCCCCCGCCCCCACTCTTTTCTCCGCCTGCCGTTGGCCATTGCATAATCGCCCGTGCCTCCTTCCCTTAAAGCCAGCCCCGAGGCCGCCTCAGGCCACTCGCCCTCCTGCCTCCAGACACTCTGCTCCTCCACACTTTTTCCCCACCCACCATCCCTATACACCAACTCTCCACCATAGGGTTAAGGGCTCCTCGGATCCACCTCCCGGGCCCAACTACTAACGTTGCTCCAATTGACAGTGACACTTCAATCCTGACACCTCATATATCACGAGGATGCCAGATATATTCTACTTTATATACCTATACTCATGATTGATCACTGTTGATTACATGTTGATGCCTCATATCTCCTATTATATATCTATATACTCATGCTTGATAATGTACTTATCCATGTTTATTCCGACATTTATAAATAAAATGCCTTTTATCCACTCATGCCTCCTCGTCCTTCTTTGTCGCGCATCGGCCAAGTAAATGCTGGAATATTGCACTGGTTAGCAATGCTGGACCATTTGTGGCTACATCAATTTTCCTCGGATCGGCTTGGTGGTGGAAATCCTCTATGGGACCTTTTCCACAGAGTATACTGCACAGTGAACTGTTACCCACAACATTATGTTTTTCCACTGCAATCAGAGAGTGGCTTGGTAGTGGAAATCCTCTATGGGACCTTTTCCACAGAGTAAGCTGCACAGTGAGCTACTACCAACAATTCCACCAACCTGCATTTCTCACAATTCCAACACCCTGCATTTCTCACAGTTCCACCAACCTGCATTTCTCACAGTTCTACAAATCTGCATTTCTCACAAATCCACCACCCTGCAGTTCTCACAATTCTACAGACCTACATTTCTCATCTCACAATTCCACCACCCTGCAGTTCTCACAGTTCTACAAACCTGCATTTCTCACAATTCTACAAACCTGCATTTCTCACAATTCGACCACCCTGCAGTTCTCACAGTTCTACAAACCTACATTTCTCACAATTCTACAAACCTACATTTCTCACAATTCTACCAACCTGCATTTCTCACAGTTCTACACACCTACATTTCTTACAATTCCACCAACCTGCATTCCTCACAAGTCCCCCAACCTGCATCTCTCACAATTCTACAAACCTACATTTCTCACAATTCCATTAACCTGCATTTATCACAGTTCTACAAACCTACATTCCTCACAATTCCACCGACATGCATTCCTCACAGTTCCACCAACCTGCATTTCTCAAAATTCTACAAACCTAAATTTCTCACAATTCCACCAACCTGAATTTCTCACAATTCCACCAACCTGCATTTCTCACAATTACACCAACCTGCATGTATTTGTGATTCCACCAACCTACATTTATTTGCGATTCCACCAACCTGCATTTCATACAATTCCACCAACCTGTATTTATTTGAGATTCCACGAACCTATATTTCTTTATAAGTCCACCAACCTGCATTTATTTGTGATTCCACGAACCTGCATTTATTTGCAATACCACCAACCTGCATTTATTTGCAATTCCACCAACAGGCTTCCTCTGACCCTTGACCGTTGCCTTCACACATAGATATTTGGTCATTATCACCTCACACTACGAATCAGGCTGCACGCGCACCCCGCACCGACACATCCACACATCGGCTCCCGCCCACGCACCCCGTCACCCCCACCCGCCACCCAACCACCACCTCATACACCCAACGTCACTTACCCCCGCCAAGCCTGATGCCATTCTGACCTTGACCTTGACCCCAGTGGGCGCCTGGAGTGCTCCGTGTCTTGAGCAGTATGCTAATCCGTTCACCACGGACGCCCGAGTCGCCACCAGGGGCTCGCCACGCCACCAAGTGGGGGGAGGGGGTATTTTGGGGTGGGTTTGGTCACTGGTTGTGACAGGAGCTGCAGCTGAAAGAGACAACCAGGCTTCTGCGCATGTATGACCACTTGTTCCTGCAATAGTGCACAAAGTAATCATTTATAGAGATGTGTATAGATCCGCTTGGTACAGTCGGGAGGACCGGGCTATGGCAGCTACTGAGGAAGTATGGATGCCCAGAGAAGTTCACAACTACATACAGGAATGATGGTGAACATTAGTGTTGGAGGGGAAGTCTTGGAATCGTTTGGGGTTACCAATGGGGTCACGCAAGGTTGTGTACTGGCCCTTACGCTCTTCTCCATCTTCCTATCAGCAATGCTTGACAAGGCTTTCCAAGACATGGGGGATGGCATATATATACAGTCCACAAAGAGGGCTGACCTATTCAATGTCGCACACTTCAGAGTGAAGACCAAGACTATTCGGATAGTGGTGAGAGAGCTGTTATTCGCAGATGACGGTGCACTGGTTGCCCACTCTGCTGAAGAGATCCAGAAAATAGTGGACGCTTTCTCTGATGCATCAAAGAAATTTGGCCTGAAGATTAATATCAAGAAGACGGAGGTGCTGTACCAATCCAACTCTACAAGAACCCGAGAGGAGGATATCATGGTTGACAGAAACAAGCTGAACTCTGTTCCGGAATTCACCTACCTCGGAAGCACTATATCAAGTGATGGACGCATTGATGCTGAAATACAGAGGAGGATGGCCAAGGCTAGCGCATCTTTCGGGCGACTACGCCAGAGACTCTTGAACAACCACCATGTGTCCATGTGGGTCAAAAGCAAGATCTACCGTGCAATCATGCTATCCACCCTACTATACGGAGCCGAGGCCTGGACAGTGTACAGACGACAGGTGAAAAAGCTGAATGCCTTCATGATGTGACATCTGCGTTCGATCATGAGGCTAATCTGGAAGGACAAAGTGACAAATAAGGAAATACTCCATCGGACGGGGCTGCCCTCTATGGAAGATCTTCTGATCAAAAAGAATCTCCGGTGGACTGAACACCTCAGGAGGATGTCATCAGACAGGCTGCCAAAGCAGATCCTCTATTCTCAACTGTCTTCTGGTTACAGAAAGAGAGGGCACCCTCGTCTCCGGTTCAAGGATACCATCAAGAGAAACCTGAAGCTGAGAGACATTAAGACCGACTCATGGACATCCCTCTCACAGCAGAAAGCTAAATGGAGAGTGGCAGTCAAGTAATGAAAGCATTCTTTGTCGCATCACGACCGACAGCATGATGATGATAGATCCTCTATTATCGCCCACAGCCAGAGTGACGTCATGGCACACGGCATATATATAAATGTATATATATATATATATATGCCGCTGCCATGACATCACTACAACTGTGGGCGATAATAGAGGATGTATATGGTCCTGCAGTGATGTCACTATGACTGTAGGCGATAATAGTGGATGTATATATCCCTGCAGTGCTGTTGCTGTGACTGTGGGCGATAATAGCTGATGTAAATGTCCCTTCCGTGACGTCACTGTGACTGTGGGCGATAAAACTGGATGTATATGCCCTGCCGGGACGTCACTGTGACTGTGGGCGATAACACTGTATGTATATGTCCCTGCCGTGATGTCACTGTGACTGTGGGCAATAACACTGGATGTATATGTCCCTGCCGTGACGTCACTGTGACTGTGGGCGATAATAGAGGATGAATATGTCCCTGCCGTGAAGTCATTGTGACTGTGGGCGACAATAGCAGATGTATATGTCCGTGCTATGACGTCACTGTGACTGTGGGCAATAAGAGCCAATGTATGTGTCCTTGCTATGACGTCACTGTGACTGTGAGCGATAATAGCGGATGTATATATATGTCCTTGCCCTGATGTCACTGTGACTGTGGGTGATAATAGCAGATGCATATGTCCCTGCTGTGACGTCACTGTGACTGTGGGCAGGCAATAAGAGCGGATTTATATGTCCCTGCTATGCCGTCACTGTGAGTGTTGGTGATAACAGTGGGCCGGTGTGAGATAATATACTGACTCCATAATAAAGTGACTCTCTAGTCATTTTATCATGCATAATAAAGTGACTCTCATTATACTGTGAATAGGTTAATGGATCTTTGTGATGGGTTAGGGGATATGTTGACTCTTTCATTATATTATAGACATGATATGTATAGCTACTTTTCATGTATGGTGATGCATATATGTGTAGGCCTATGTATTATTATTATAGAAGATGATTTGTTTGAAATAAAACTGTTGTGTTTGTACGTCTTTGTGATTATTTTAAGTTTAACCAAAAGTAACAATCAATTCATATTAGACAATAATTAAACATTTACGAAAATAAACTCAGTGTGGAGTCATACAATATATTTATAAGGGGCAGTGGGAAGACAACAATGAATGGTTACACTGTTCCTGCAATTTCTATTGTTAACAGACTAGCCTGTGGCTTCCCTGGAGCACCACACAACATCATGGAACCTGAATATCCTACGTGTGGTACTTGGAATAAGGACAGGCCTAATGACATGTCATAAGATCAGTCTAATTGTGTAGCAGTGGCTCGGATTCAGGGCTTTCGCAAGTAGTTGTGCAAAAGCTTCGTCTAATAAATTCACTATTTATTCCTTCTAAGCTGCCCCTTATAATTACTTAAAGCACCGATGTCTAAATTGGGGTTATACAATCAAATATAATTCAGCATTAATATTTTGACAATGATGCTACATTAGACCTAGATACAAGATTCACCCCGTACTGCTGCAGTAGGGGTGCAAACCAACCTTATGTAAAAGCTGTCGAAAATGCGGGTCAAAGAATTGAGAGCCTAATTTCACAATCTAAGAAGCAACATTTATTCTTTACATATATCTTATCGATAGCCCGCTACCTTTGAGTTGAAAAATATAATATAATATCTAGATTAATAAGATTTAAAAGTGAAATCGATGGCGTTCTGCGGCCGCCAGCTTGTCTTTTTGCATTCTCTCCCATTTCACCAAATCTGTGCCGATATAAGTAGCCATTTGATACTGGAGCCACAGTTTCTAGTTCATGTTCCGTACTAATCCTATTTTCGCCAGTATTTACACTACGTTGTCCTTCACCCGTGTACTACAAGTACCGGGTGAATCTTTTATCTACATTAGACCATGCAAATTTAAATGTCATGGAACTGATCGCATTGAACCAATGTAATGGTAACAACCAACATGGTGTCGCTACGTCAATGTTAGCATTTCGCATTGCCCTTTTGTCAACACATATGAATAACCCAGGATGCCAAGGCCAGCTAAAAGTGTGCCAATTACTGCTGAGATACACTAACAATACATGCCTCGTTTCTGTATTGCTAATGTGTAAATAATAGTGATCTTTACAACGGTTGTTTTGACGTTAAAGATGCATAGTCCGATGATTTTGACGTTCAGTCATTTTTTTAGATAAATATATATTAGTTTGATCGCAATAACCTACCTTCCTTTAGTTTGAAGTAACTTTTATTTTAAATGGCTAACCTTTGAAATATTTTAAGTGTAAACATGGAAAATTGATGTTGGCAAGCGTGCCAACACTCTGACACCATAGGCTCCTTCACTATAAAGCCACCATAAGTGTGACTGTCTAAAGTCGGTGCCCATCCTGGTAAGACCTTAGATGTAGTTAGGATGTAAAACCCCAATAAGCAAACCATTTAGGCATTTAATAAAGAAGCATAGGCCACCACTGCAATTCGGCCCATATAGCAACATGTAGTACACATGATCATTCTGATATGATTTATGTAATGGTTTATTCTAATAGAGATGCCATCTTTTAATCAATTCAGAAAATAATGCGTCATTCACACCTACAGAGTTAAAGCGGTTTAGTTAAACAGTTGTTAAACCAACTTAGCTTCAGTGACTTATGCTTGAAACATGCAATAGTTAAACCGGCTTAACGAGGAGGTCTGTATATATATGCACATGCGCAAACAAGAATAACAAAATGGCCTACCATATTGTTACCACTTTCCAACATATTTGTTAATTACACACCATTTCCTGTTTAGGATACATATTTATAATATGGCTTTCAATTAAAGAATTGGAGTACATTTTTGCTGGACTACCAGGACATGTTAAATTTCAGTGTAATAATGTCAATAAGACAGTTTGGCCTATCATTCACTTTGCATTTAGTAGTTTTGTACCATATTAAGCCAGATTAACTAAACCGCTTGCATTCACACTTTTAATTTGAACCGTTTTAGCTAAATCGGTTGAACTAATCCACTTACCGAACTGGTTGAACAAAAGCAGTTTAGTTAATCCCGCTTTGCGCTAAATACATTCTTTCTTTTTTTCATACTGGATTAGTTAAACCGAATTACTTAAACCAGTTTAAAGTGTAAGTGTGGAAGCAGCTTAATACAGTCATCCCATGCTTTTCAAAAAGAGACTTATGGCCGGTACACACCTACCGTTTACGATTCGCACACTAAAACTCCCGATCCGCTTAAAACTGAAAACGGGCCGATTCGTTTTTCGAATCGCGAATCGTAATCGTAAGGCTAGCGCACACCTACCGTTTTAGCTTTAAAAAGTCGCGAATCGTAATCGGTAGGTGTGCTAGGGGAGTGCACACCTCACGACTTTTGGGCAGTTTTAGATCGTATACGCTAGGTGGATGCGGAAAAACGATCGTAAACGGTAGGTGTGTACCGGCCATTAGTTATTTTTGCAAAGTTTCTATATTCATGAATATTAAATTGATTGATTGGTGGTCTCTTTACGCCATGTCGGCAGCATAGGCCATATTCACGGCGAGAATTGTTTGTTTTTTATTCAACCATCGCCTTTACATATAATGTAAAAGCATACAATCAATTATGTGTCAATAGACACTTATGAATTTTTAAAAGCTCAGAATCATATAATTAAATCAAATTCTGTTGTGTTAGTGTCGCTGTGTGACGCTTCCCTCAGTAGGAATAACACACAGTAGAACTCGAGAAATGACTGTCTCCGATGCATCAAGTTAATTGGCAAATGCATGTCACCTGCGTGCCCACGCTGGTCTCAAACTACTCGATTGACAATGGAAGTTAACTATGCTTTTACTGCAGTATCATATTTTGCCATTATGATCACATGCGGCCTACATATGGCCATATAGACACAGGTGCAGTAATTGATGTGTCGTTGTTGACACTAACTACTTCTACCTGTACATTGTACATATATATTAATTTTCTTTTCCGATATGCATTGTGGGAAGATACATGATGACTCGTTCCAATCTCAGTTTTCTACATTATGGGTTAAAGCTGCATAGTCCGATGGTTTTGAATTTCTGTAAGTTTTCTGAGATAAATATATTAGGTTGATCATTATAAATCTACATTAATTTAGTTTGTGGTAACTTTTATTTTAAATGGCTAACCTGTGATATATTTGAAGTGCAAACCTGCTAAATTAATTTTGGCAAGCTTACCAAACACCATAGGCTTCTACAGTAACAGGTTCTATTAATTGACTCAGTATCCCCTTATATGTGACGACAAATGCTTAATAAGTGCACCAGTATCTAAGTTAGATATGTAGAATCAAATCTAGCTAATTGTTTTAGTTTTGAAAATTTGATCTTTTCATTCGATTATGCAACTTTAATGTAGACTCAGCGTTGATGCATTGTACATGTCTGTCCTGATGTCCATTGGTGTTGCGAGTTCATAAATCCCCAACAGACAAACAGCACTGTGCAAGCTGCGAACGGCAACATGGGTAACTCAAACGAGGGTCAGGTACAACTGACCAGACGGGATGGCCGAATCAGTTGAATGTCCGTCTCGTTGTAAAAATATATAGATTTTCGGTTCGGAATTATATATTGGCAGAGAGCATTGTTATTCTTAGGCGATGGAGTGGGGACCAAGGTTATGTAATAGAAAAGCAGTGTGTGCCCCACTCGCTGTGTGACATATTAGGCTATGTGAAAAATATGTAAATACATGGTCCCAAGATACCTATATAAGAGACAGTTAATGTTTGGTGAAATGTTCCCTCTAGGCACCAGTAAGGGTGCAAGTGGAGGAGAAGGACATTTTTAATATAAATGTTTATTGTAACTGTCTGCAACTACCTGTTACCACAGGGCCAATGGGCAAGCACACACAGCCTGTCTGCATACATTATGGACACCACCTGCAGCTGGGTTGAGTGACAGCTGCCCATATTAGGGCGTCACCCCCCAGGCTGTAGAGGGTGTCTGATTGGCTGGCTGTGGGAGGCCCAGTCACCTGCAGCCCTTTGCCCCACCTGACCACACAGGCCTCATTCTGATATTGATTATTCTAGAGACTCTGATCTATATGATGCTACAGGCACTACTAGAGGACTCTACTCTTGACTCTTGAGAGAGACAGACTCTTCTCTTGGCCAGGGACCCAGACACTCTATCTGAGGCTCCACCTTTCATATATAAACTGAGCTGTGTGCAACAACCATGGGACTCCGGTTCAATGGGCTGTAGGCACTGATTCCTATACATACTAAAGAGAGTAATGAGGGTCTGTGTGGACAGAAGGTAAGGAGTGAGGGTGATAGGTCGCTAGTAGGTGAACAGGAGTTGATGCCAATAAAGCACAACTTCTTCACTGTCAATCTTGCATAACTTGTCTTCCCTTTCTTGCTTATGAGTTTGTTGGAGAGGGGCATCAGGTGTGAGCTGACAGACAGTGGTCAGAACGCACCTGGGGAGAGTAAGTGGTATATCTGGGGCTCAGATGGATGGGCATTCCAGTTATATTACATCCTGTTTTGGTAGATCGTGGGATTCTAACCCTGGTCGAGTCAAACTAATGACTTAAAATTGGATACTTGTCGCTTCCTAGCCTGGTGCTCGGCATTAATAGGATAGGACAAGGACTGGTTGGATCAGTGCCAGGAAAATGTGACTGAGTGTGATATCAGGTCATGGTGCTGGCAGCCTGGTCTCAAGGTGGGACAGCACTATGAAGTCGCCATGAGTGTGCACTGTCACAAGTCGATACCTGTTCTGATATGACCTTAGATGTTGCCAGGACGTAGTTAAAAACTCCCACAACCAACCATCTATGGAAGCCCCTGACAGTCGTCACAGCGGACCCGTCCCCCCCCCCTCCCCCCCCAAGACACACACCGCCCTCCATCCCTGCGGCAGTTTAAGGGACCAGGCACGAGTTGAACCTTGTTTTGCATTACTTTTATTTAGTTTTCTTTCACCTCAAGGCTGCAGGAGATATATACGATAGAAGCCAACAAGCGTCTGTGTTCTCTACTAAAATTTAAATAAAATTTAACTTTATAAAACAAACACACACATCAAAGATTGAGAGAGAACAGTGTGGGTACTGCTGCCTCTTCCTCCTCAGTTTTCTCCCACACCCCACCATTTCCTCTTAATCCCCCCCCCCCCCGCACACACACCCGTCCTGGGTTGGCCTGTCTCCCTGTGGCTGGACGCTGGTTGGGCAGAAATGACGTGGGTGTTTGTTGGTTCCCGTGGCTGCCGCTAGAATCGTGGTGGTGGTGATAGTAGTGATGGTGGCTGGTTGTGCTGGTTGTGATGGTGATGGTGTGTGTGTGGTGGTGGTGGTGGTGGTGGTGGAGGTCGTGCATGTGGTGGAGGTGGTGGTGCTGTTTGGGATGGTGGTGGTGGTGGTGGTGCAGGTGGTGCATATATTGCTGGTGGTAGTGGTAGTAGTGGTGACGGTGTGTGTGTGGTGGTGGTGGAGGTGGTGCATATATTATGGTGCGTATGGTGGTGGAGATGGTGGTGTGTGGTGGTGGTGTGTGTGCTGGTGCTGGTCGTGGTGGTGGTGTGTGGTGGTGATGACTGATGATGCTGATTATGGGGTGGTGTGTGGTTGTGGTGGTGACTGATGATGCTGGTTGTTGTGGTGGTGTGTGGTGCTGCTGGTGCTGGTGGTGCGTATGTGTGTTGGTGGTGGTGATGACTGGTGCTGCTGGTTGTGGTGGTGGTGTATGGTGGTGCTGGTCATGCTGGTGGTGTGTGGTGGTGGTGATGACTGATGATGCTTGTTGTGGTGATGGTGTGTGGTGGTGGTGATGGTGGTGCATGTGTGTGTTGGTGGTGGTGATGACTGATGATGCTGATTATGGGGTGGTGTGTGGCGGTGGTGATGACTGATGATGCTGGTTGTGGTGGTGGTGTGTGGTGGTGCTGGTGCTGGTGGTGTGTGTGTGTTGGTGGTGGTGATGACTGGTGCTGTTGGTTGTGGTGGGGGTGTATCGTGGTGCTGGTCGTGGTGGTGGTGTGTGGTGGTGGTGGTGATGACTGATGATGCTGGTTGTGGTGGTGGTGTAGTGGTGTTGGTGATGGTGGTATGGGTGTGTTGGTGGTGGTGATGACTGATGATGCTGGTTGTGGGGGTGGTGTGTGGTGGTGGTGATGACTGATGATGCTGGTTGTGGTGGTGATGTTTGGTGGTGCTGGTGCTGGTGGTGTGTGTGTGTTGGTGCTGGTGATGACTGGTGCTGCTGGTTGTGGTGGTGGTGTATGGTGGTGCTGGTCATGCTGGTGGTGTGTGGTGGTGGTGATGACTGATGATGCTGGTTGTGGGAGTGGTGTGTGGCGGTGGTGATGACTGATGATGCTGGTTGTGGTGGTGGTGTGTGGTGGTGCTGGTGCTGGTGGTGCGTGTGTGTTGGTGGTGGTGATGACTGGTGCTGTTGGTTGTGGTGGGGGTGTATCGTGGTGCTGGTCGTGGTGGTGGTGTGTGGTGGTGGTGGTGATGACTGATGATGCTTGTTGTGGTGGTGGTGTAGTGGTGTTGGTGATGGTGGTGTGGGTGTATTGGTGGTGGTGATGACTGATGATGCTGGTTGTGGCGGTAGTGGTGGTGGTGGTTGTGGTGCCGGTGGTGGTGGTGGTGGTGGTATGGTAGGAGTGATCTTAATGAGATGGGAGGAGTTTAGGTTGGAGCTGCTACGAGCCAATCATCCAGATAACAAGGTGACCAGATGACGTCACAGCACACACTTGGGGAAGTAAACCCATTGAATAAAACAGTTACTGTGATTGTGTTAATTGTTGTTTGTGATGCTGCCAATATCGGTTAAGTCTAATGACTTGTTTTTGCCGCTAGACAGTCTTGTGGTTCCTTGTGTTTTATTACTTTCAGTTGTTGCGTTACTACATGTTGTTACTACATCTATTATTTCTATGTGTGTAAGCATTCTTTCACATTTACCCACCCTCTGTGATTCTGTTAGTTCTACAATTGCTTTGTTGTTTGCTTACCTATTGTTATTTTCCCTGACTTCCTTCACCACCTTGCATTAGTGGTCATTAGTTTTGGTTTAGAGTTTAAAGTCTACCTAGTGAGTGTATCATGACTAGCATGTTTACTTTCCAAGAGTTTCCTTGATATTCAGTGTATTTCTGTATCTTTTTTGTATGTACATTATTATTTACATATACATATATATACATTTTTTTATACTTTTTAATATTTGTTTTACATGTGGACACTTTGAGCTTCCAATTAACACACGTTACAGCTACTATCAAGTACTAGTTGAGTTCGGATCTCCTTCCTTTACACACTGGATGCGTGGGCTGACTGACACACGTGTACACAGACAGCTGGCGCCACAAGCGGGCCTGAGTTTGTCAGAGTAAGATAGTCGATGACCGATAATATAAAAAACCCTGCAGTGGATTACTGAGGGTGGAGGATAGGAGGCGCTGAGGAGGATAGGCTTGCAATTATTTATAATTGAAATATTTGAGTGACGAGTGAAGTGACCAACGAGTAGTTGGGCAGGCAGCACTTACTGACCATCTGCACTTTGCTTTCCTGCCCCACACAGGCAACATAGATCCAGGCTGCTCTAACTGCGCACCTAATGGAACCTTCCAGAATCAATACAAAGCAAGACAAAGATCATGTGACCCGCTTATGCAGTATTCGCATAATGGCAAACATTTATGTAAACATATAATGTGCATACAGCATATATATATATATATAGAGAGTATAATGTATTATACGTATATAAAAGGGGCGGAGCTCTCTCATAATATTATCACGATTATTCCTCTGTTATTTCGACTAATATTATTCTCCAATCGCTGACTTGCCCGCATTTGCCCCGGTCCTTGCCTACCCCAGCGCCACCACCTGTGGGTTCCTGGCACTACTTGCCCGGGCAGTCAGTCTCTCTCCTGCTTCTGAAAAATTTTCTTTTTTTTTTACCGGTAGCCTATATTTTGCTGCCCTGACGCAAATAAAGTCGCCTACCCATCACCGCCTCTTGTCTCTCTCTTGCCGTAGCCCAACTTTATATATATATATATACATCATACATGGCCTGTAGCCATTTATTGTATATATACATGTGTGATGTATAATCAATTATGCGAGTATAAATATATGCAAGGGTTAATTATTATTATTATTATTGTTATGATCCGTAGAACCAACACTGTACCGGTGGCTCCACCTTCTCCTCCTCGCCTCCACTGAATGTAGACCAGTGTCAGTCGCACCGGAGGATTATGTATATATATATATATATATATATATATATATATACAGGTGGCGCCAGTGTGGCCAATACTGTACTACACAGGGCCAGTTAGATAGGATATAGTGAATATACTATAATATAGGGAACTGAAGATAGATAGTGTCCTTGTTTATATTCCCATAATAAATCATAGAGCACATATTTAAGTAAGCCCACACTTTGACAAACAATGATGGGTGGTTGATGCATTTTATTATCGAATACACAAAACAGGTAGTATCGGGCTAGGCCCCAAATACGCTACCAATGAAAGAAAAAGAACAATTCTCAGGTAGCTTGCCCACTCACCAGCGGTGTCCAAGGATGTCACACACACCCTATTCTTGCCCACAAATGGTTAGGTCGGAATACAGCAGGAGGCAGCACCATGTTCACTTTACATCCGGATATAGTTATCGCTATATTCTAAGTATATATATATATATATAACTTCCAATACCAGTTGTCTCGATTAGCAGGTTGGAGAGCTTACCTCGTTTGTGCTATGGTAGTTAGACTACCTCATTTGACTCCCGGTTCAATTAGCAAGGTCAAATTGTATACAGGATTAATGTGCAGGTTCACAAATATGGTTGTGGCACACTGAGTTTTGGGATGTTTTCAGATTGGAATACATCACTAAAAAGAAAATAAATATATCTAATTTCCTGAATATTTCCAGGACATTTAGTTGGGACCGGCTTGAGTAAATTAACATTGAATATTAGGAAATAATTCATTACTTACAACAAATGGTTACATGCCAGAACTGTCCATGATAGTACTGTGTTGGTATAGCAGTAACTCCCAAAGAATAGGGCACCTCCAGTCAAACATAGGGGTGTATGCTGGTCTGTGGCCCACTCATATACTTCCACTTGCCACTGGAGGAGGTCCTGTGAGGACTGTTGTACATCATTTAGATTTTTTGTTTTGATCCATACCAATATATATATATATGCATAATAAATAATGCACTGTGATTATTCATTTGATGCATAATCACAATGAGAATAATAATGACGACAATATAATGACAATAATAATGACAATAATAATCATGATAATAATAGACAATAACAATGAGAATAATAATGACGACAATAACAATAATAGTGATATACATATGATGTGGTCGGTTCTGGAACAAGACTGGGACTGACCAGAATGAGGGTTGAGAGTCCTTGTATCCTCTTGGCCCTGAGTATGGGGTTTGGGGGTGAGGAAAGTGAGTGAGGGGTGGCTGCCACCCCCCCCCCCACCCCCGCCGATGTTGTGGCGGTGGGATTGGGTGGGGTGGGGGTGAGACGGCTTTGTGGCCCTCTCCCCCACCTTGGTTATTCCAAACATTATCATTAGTATTGTAGTGGTCTGCACTGACCTCTCAGGCAAGTAACCACATAGACAGGTAGGCGTGGGGAGTGTATTGATATCAGGGAGCCTAGGTGGTGTAATGGTTAGCACACTGGCCCGGAATGCAAAGAGATGTGGGTTCGAGTCCCGCTCTAGGCGCAATATTTCCCATTTTCATCACCCCCACGACACTGGTTGCCGTTATCAGGATCCTGTACAAGCTTTGCGCTGTATGGTTGTTGAACCTACCCTGTGTATGTATGTGTTAGTGCATTGCCTGTATGTATGTAATTGTAAGCATTACAAGACTTACAATTCCAGGGGGACGAGTGTAGTGGTCTGCACTGACCTCTCAGGCAAGTAACCACATAGACAGGTAGGCGTGGGGAGTGTATTGATATCAGGGAGCCTAGGTGGTGTAATGGTTAGCACACTGGCCCGGAATGCAAAGAGATGTGGGTTCGAGTCCCGCTCTAGGCGCAATATTTCCCATTTTCATCACCCCCACGACAGTATTATCATTATTATTAACATTATTTCTGTCATACTTATTAATGTAATTATTAATGACATTATTATATGTATATCACAATTCAAGGATAATGTCAATCATAATGCCAATAATAAAGAAAATAACACAGTAATGATAACAATGATAATAATAATAGTGACAATTATGGCTTCATAACCTGCTACATATTATGCACACTATTATTGCAATATAAAGTGAGGAACTTACCAATGCTGGTATATTTATGGGTGACTGTAAGCTGAAATATTGATGAGTGGCCTCTTACCTTGTTACTATTTATGCATAAAATTATCACAATATAAAGTGAAGAAGAACTTATCAATGTTACTAAATGTTGCACAGCAATCCTCCATTTGCTAATAAGAAGATGATCCATGGGTAGTCTGTGCCCTCAGAGATGTGTGCAGTGCACTCTGACACTGGGCCTGACATACCAAATCCAATCCGCCCTCACATCTATTCTAAGTGGCATAAGCTGAAACACCTTCACAATCAGTGAGCTCAGATGTCAATGGAGGTGTAACCCAGGTCACCACTGAAAAATGTAGGCCCATTTGGGCTTGCAATAAGTCTACACATGGCAGAGACTACACGTGTTGCAAATGGAGGACCACTATGCAGTATGCAATGCAGTATGTGTATATAAGTAGACTTATATAAATATGGGATGTATAATTAATTATGCGGATATAAATAGGCAGAGTATCCTTTATTATTTATTATATTTGCCATTACGTTATTCTCAATATATTATTAGCCAATCGCTGACCTGCCCGAATTTGCCCCTGTTGCCTACACTAGCGCCACCAACGGGCGTTTCCGGCGGCAAGCTCGGCTGGGCAGTCACTTCTCTATGCGATTTCAAACCTTTACCGGTAAGCCTGTTATTGTGCTAGCCAAGACGCTCAATAAAGTGTCTGACCCAATACTCGTTTGCATCCTTCCTTTCCTTACATAGCCCTACTTTATACGGTATGTATTTATATATATATGTATTTTGTATATATGTAAATATATGTAAATATATGTATATATACTTGTACATGCATGTATTGTATATATATATATACATATATAGATGGTGATGTGTATATATTTGTATATACATGTATATAAATGTATATATATAGATATAGATATAATTACTGTAATAATGTACATAATGATGGATATAATGATGTATATCATTATGAGTATTGTCATTATCTTTATTATTATTAACATTATTGTCATTATTATTATTGTCATGATTATTATTGTTATTGTTGTCAATGTATTGTCATTGCTGTCATTATTAACATTATATTGGTGTAATTATTATTATAATTTATTAGTGTCATTATTAGTATTGTTATGTGTGTATGCGTACATATATATATGCCTACATTCCTGTATGCATCATTATATACATCACTATATCATTAAATAATACATAAATACATGCATAATTATATAATAATTATATTTGTCATCCTTATCGTATTTATTATCCTTATCCTGGCCTCCCAGCACCGGGGTTCCCGGCCTCCCGGCACGGGGGTTCCTGGCCTCCCAGTACCAGGCCTCCCCTCAAATAATATGAATAGAAATAAAGAAGTGACGACAAACAGTAAAATAAATAATATATGATATTTAAGCTACGTTTTTCTTAATGTTGCTGGAAAAACCATACTTGTGGTGATTATCTATCAAATACAGGATCACGGTGAATTATTTATTATGCATCTATATAGTGGTATACAACAAATATATCTAAATGAGGTACATCAGTCCCCACAGGGCCTCCTCCCCCAGTGGCAAGTAGAAGTATATGAGTGGGCCACAGACCATATCTTATATATACCCACATGATTGACTGGAGGTGCCCTATTGTTTGGGAGTTACTGCTATACCAACACAATACTATTATGGCAGTTCTGGCCTGAAGCCAATTGTTCTAACTAAAGAATTATTTCCTAATATTCACTGCTAATTAACTCAATCCAGTCCCAACTAAATGTCCTGGAAATATTCACGAAATTAAATATAATTCTTTGCTTTCTAGTGATGCATTCCAATAGGAAACATCCCAAAACTCAGTGTGCAACAGCCAAAACTGTCAAACTGTACCTTAATCTTATATAAAATTCGACCTTCGTAATTAAATCGGACATCCAATAACCCCCGTAGCCCAAACGAGGTAAGCTCTCCAACCTGATTAGAGGCACGATGTAGAGGAGATACTCTTTCATGTAATGCAAGTCACGAAGCCACTTGTTCCGCTGTGTAGCCTAGAGTTAGATTGGCTTAGATTGGATTACATTGAATTAGATTCAATTAGATTTCAGGTTGGTAACAAAACCCGGTCACTTCACATGCCTGCATGCAGCCTGTTGGGTTCTTTAAAGTTGCAAAGTCCAATATTCTTTAGGAGAGTAGGGCAAAGTAGATTTGGGTGAAGTAGTCAGGTAAAGTAGAGTCGGGTCAAGTCGAGTCGGCCAAAGTAGAGTCAGGCAAAGTAGAGTCAGTCAAAGTAGAGTCAGGCAAACTAGAGTCGCCCAAAGTAGAGTCAGGAAAAGTAGAGTCAGGAAAAGTAGAGTAGGGCAAAGTAGATTTGGGTGAAGTAGTCAGGTAAAGTAGAGTCGGGTGAAGTAGAGTCGGGCAAAGTAGAGTCGGGCAAAGTAGCGTCGGGCAAACTAGAGTCGCCCAAAGTAGAGTCAGGAAAAGTAGAGTCAGGAAAAGTAGAGTAGGGCAAAGTAGAGTTGGGTGCAGTAGTCAGGTAAAGTAGAGTCGGGTGAAGTAGAGTCGGACAAAGTAGAGTCGGGCAAAGTAGAGTTGGGCAAACTAGAGTCGCCCAAAGTAGAGTCAGGAAAAGTAGAGTCAGGAAAAGTAGAGTAGGGCAAAGTAGAGTTGGGTGAAGTAGTCAGGTAAAGTAGAGTCAGGTGAAGTAGAGTCGGACAAAGTAGAGTCGGGCAAAGTAGAGTTGGGCAAACTAGAGTCACCCAAAGTAGAGTCAGGAAAAGTAGAGTCAGGAAAAGTAGAGTAGGGCAAAGTAGAGTTGGGTGAAGTAGTCAGGTAAAGTAGAGTCAGGTGAAGTAGAGTCGGGCAAAGTAGAGTCGGGCAAAGTAGAGTAGGGTAAAGTGAGGTCGGGTAAAGTTAGGTCAGCTAAAGTCACGTCGCGTAAAGACGAGTCAGGTATAGTCGAGTCAGGTAAAGTAGAGTCCAGTAAAGTGAGGTCGGGTAAAGTGAGGTCGGGTAAAATGAGGTCGGGCAAAGTGAGGTCGGGTAAAGTGAGGTCAGGTAAAGTGAGGTCGGGAAAAGTGTGGTCGGGTAAAGTCAGGTAGGGTAAAGTTAGGTAGGGTAAAGTCCGGTCCGGTAAAGTCGATTCCGGTGAAGTACAGTCGGGTGAAGTAGAGTTGGGTAAACTAGAATCAGGTAAAGTAGAGTCAGGTAAGGTAGAGCCGGGTAAAGTAGAATCAGGTAAATTAGAGTTGGGTGAACTAGAGTTGGGTAAAGTATAGTCGGGTAAAGTCGAGTAGGGTAAATGGTCATAGGGGAAGGGGGGGGGGGGGGGGGGGGGGGGGGGGTCCCGAAGCGCCCTCCACCATAGGAAGGGAAGAGAAAGTAAGTTTGGGTGGGTGGGTGGAAAGAGGAGCGCTACTGGAGGCGGGAGGAGGCGGAGTGGCTGGAGGAAGCTACGGGCCCGGGTTATAAGGTGAAACCCAGGGGGTAGGGGTTTACGTAACTCAACGGTCAACGGTCGCAGGGGGAAGGAGGAGGGGGGGGGGGACGACTCCTCCGGCGCGAATCAAACGCAATCCGAGCATTATGACCAATGTACAAACAAAGTAAAGCTTGTTTTATTTAACGATACCTCTAGAGCGCATTGATTTTTATCATCGGCTATTGGACGTCAAATATATTTTTTTCTGAGATAAACGTATAAGGTTGATCACTATGATCTACCTTACTTTAGTTTGAAGTCCTTTTAATTTAAAATGGCTGACTTATTAGGAGCTATTTGAAGTGTAAACATGCAAAATCAATTTTGCACGCTCTTCAAAACTCTAACCCCAGTAACTTTCAGCAGTAATGGGTTCTAATAAATTTACTAGTAAAATCTCACAAGTAATGTGGTGTCTTCACGAGATAACTCGGCATGCAATCCAATATTCTCCTGACATCATAATAGGTGCCCTCTCATTGAAGAGACAGCTAAATGAGACAAATTACAGTTAATACATGGAAATAATTGTTAACACATGGCAGTGATTCGCTGATCACAGGGGCCAGTGAAGAAAAATAATCACTTGTTCTTGTTATTTCATTCGTTGATTACCTAGGTGAGATTTCAATCACGCGCAATTGGTCATCATCATTCCACAGCTCCTTTTCCTATCGTAGTACTGCAGAATGGCAAGCAAGGTAGTGGCAAGTATAATTCTTTTAGTCATTGATTTAATTAATGTGGCCAGTTCGCATTCCATGACCTGCCACATAGAAAGTATGCGTTCAACTCATTCGGCTCATCACGTCTGGTGTTGCGTGTAGTATACAATCCAAGATCCAGGACTGGCTACGTCATTTTTTTACCTGCATGGAATAAGTCCACTTCTGTTGCCATGGTTACAACTGCCACACCCAGTACCAGCCTGAGTAATGATCGCTAGAAGTACCGGGATCTAAAACATAAGTTTCCCTCAAAGCAGCACAGCAAGGAAGCACAGTTTTATTCCGAAATACACCCTCTCCTCTTTTGTTGTTGTTGTATTCAACAAGAGAAGTGTCCCTCGATCACTGTCAAGTGTCATCATTAGCATTGGTTGGTTGTTGGGATTTAACGTCCTGGCAACATCTAATGTCATATCAGGATGGGTACCGACTTGTGTGACAGTGCACACTCATGGCGACTTTATAGTGCTGCCCTCACTGGAAGACCAAGCTGCCAGTGCCATGACCCGATATCCCACTCGATCACATTATCCTGACACCGAGCCAACCATTCCTTGCCCAATCCTAACAATGCCGAAGGCCTGGCTAGGAAGTGACAATAATCAATTTTTTAAGTCATTGGTTTGACTCGACCAGGGTTCGAATCCCACGATCTACCAAAACGGGAGACGGACGCTCAACTCTTTCGGCCTTGCCGACTGATGTCAGTACTAGGCTGAATGAGTGTGGTGCCTGTGTGAGCAGGGAGTGAGGTGAGGTTGGAGGAGGAGGAGGAGGAGGAGGAGGAGGAAGAGGTCGGTGGGGAGCGTTGGGTGCAGACAATCAATCATTCATGTTCACAGGCGTTATTTCATGCACGACATGGAGCTTTCCAATCGGTGCTTTGGGGCTTTGCTAGTCACAGGAAATTGCAGCTGAATAAAGCTGATTATATAGAATCATTCGGAATTATCCGCTGCGTAACGGGCGGTGACAGGGTGGGCCGCCGGTATCAACGATTTGTCGCACATAGCGTAGTCTTACTGAAGCTTACATACACGTTAGTGAACGTAGTCGAACGTAGGATAGATTACTGTGGGTCAGACGTGGTGTAAGTATGTTAAACTACGGTAACAAATGTGAAGGTATGGCAGGTTTTGGTACGGATAAATACGTTACGGCATGGATGCTGGTATGTTCAACTACGTTCAACTACGTTCAACTATGTTCAACTACGTTCAACTACGTTCAACATACTTTAGCCTCCACTACAGTCAACTACATTCAATTATGTCCAAGTACGCTAAAGTATGCTAGAGTACGCTAGCATATGCTAGAGTACAGCAGAGTACATTAAGAGTACGGAGATTTCGCTACAGTAGGTTACCCTCTAACATACCACTCTTTTGAACATGTAAAACATTAAGTTGGAACTCACGGGCCACCCAGGTTATTACCATGTTAGCGTGATGGAGAAGTATGGATGCCGGTACTTTCAACTACATTCAACTTTACCCGACCCGGAGACCAGACGGGATGGCCGAATGAGTTGGAGCGTCCGTCTCCCATGCTGGTAGATCGTGGGGTCGTGGGTTCGAACCTTGGTCAAGTCAAACCAATGACTTGAAAATTGGTGCTTGTCGCTTCCTAGCCAGGTGCTCGGCATTATTAGGAGAGGGCAAGGGCTGGTGTGCTCAGTGTCAGGATAATGTGACTGAGTGGGATACCAGGTCATGGTGCCGGCAGCCTGGTTTCCCAGTGGGACAGCACTATAAAGTCACCATGAGTGCACACTGTCACAAGTCGGTACCCGTCCTGATATGACCTTAGATGTTGCTAGGACGTAAAACAACAACAAACAAACGATTTACCCGACCCGACTTTACCCGACCCGACTTTACCCGACCTGACATGTTGATTGGTGGTTTCTTTACGCCGTGTCGGCAGCATAGGCCATATTCACGGCGAGGTGTAACCTTAGATGTTGCTAGGATGTAAATAACAACAAACAAACGAACAAACTGCATTTGATTGCATCTTTATCAGATTGTAACCCATAGGTCAAAGTAATGTACAGTTACTTATACGTTATATCCCAGAAAACGCTATAAACTGGTTCACCACATTTGGGAGCCATGGACCGGTTTTCAGCTACAAAGAGAGGCTAGGCAATGGGGCCTTTCCCGTCCTTTATATCCAAGACCCTGGATGATGAATACGGGTGTTAATGGAGTGGCTGGCTTTTTCATTCAATGACGATTGGGGGGTGTTTGCAACCTTACGATGGTTACCGGTTGCAGAACTGCAACATTGGGTAGAGAGGCTCCGATAAATCGGTCCAATCTTTGGTTGAAGTAGGGGAGTGTTGTAGAAGCTGGGGACATCTTCACAACATTGTAACAGCGAGGCGTTGGGGCGGCAGCGAATCTCTTCGGTCCGGCGTGTAGTTGAGCTGTAGGTGTAGTATAGTGTAGTGTAGCACTTGAATCTGGTCAACAGCAGGAGTTTGAGGAAGGCGGGCAAAGGTGGGAGCAGCGGTCGTTGGAGCAACAAGAACAAGACAGAGAACTCGTAAAGGTGAAGGGCCCCACTGAAGAACACAACTACCCTGGTCAGGGGAAGAAGTGTGCCTGGGAGAAATCGAAATGGGCAGAATCTAGGAAAGAGAAATGAGGAGAGTTGAGTCAAAGGACCATGCTTGCTCTATGGTGACCGTCTAGTGAGCCCTAGACACGGACAGAGTAAGAGTAGAAAGTGAAATGCCGGCGGGCTCCCCTTCCTGGAACTCTTTTCAGACATATCGAGGAGGAGCATGGCCGGCGGAGAGGTAATAGAGAGAGGTGTGGACAGAGTGTGGTCCGGATAGCAAGTGAATTCTTTTTTTTTTCCATATCACATAGAACCCCGCCCCCCCACACTCCTCCACCAGGCGTACATAATGCTGGTTGCCGGTGTTTCTGCAGCACTTTCACGGGACACTCCTTGTGCAGAAAGCTTATTCCTGCTGTCAGGATGTTGACGCCAGTGTAGTAAGTTTAAAACACTACCCCACAAAAACACTATGGTAGTGTTTTCAACCTAGGTTCAAAACACTATGGTAGTGTTTTCAACCTAGTTGAAGGTAGGTTCAAAACACTACTGTGGCCACCCTCAAAACACTATCCTTATGTTCAAAGCACTACTCTAATTTAAGTTCAAAACACTACTCTAATATATTTTTAAATATATAATTGTTGTGTAGTCATTGTCATTTGTAGTAGGGTGAGGCAGTATGCAGTAAGGTGGGGCAGTATGCAGAAGGGTGGGGCAGTACTGCACCAGGTATTAGTGCTAATGGTGCTGCAGCGTTTGAACCACATATTATTAGTCGTATGTGATGCAGATGCTGCAGTGCTATCAGCGTATACTAGTAATACATGTTAAAATTGCAGCACCGCCTTCAGCGTATGTGGTGCAGATGCTGCAGCACTATCAGCATATGATTGATTGGTGGTTGCTTTACGCCGTGTCGGCAGCATAGGCCATATTCACGGCGAGAAATGTTTGTTTTTTGTTCAAACCATCGCTTTTACATGTAAAAGCAGACAATCAATTATGTGCCAATAGACACTAATTAAATTAGAAAGCTCACAATCATATATTTGTGGTCAAGGGAAACAAATTCCCATAGAAAAAGAAAAGTTTCATTAATAATTGATAGAATCTATTTAGTAAACTATATGAGGTGGTACAGTCCAGCTGCCCTCAAAAAGGCTAAAATGTTTTCCTGTTTTACCTTAGTAAAAAGGTCATGCATACTGTCTGCAGTGTAGAACTGTTGGCGCAGGGCCAAAAAATCAACGCAACTTAGTAAAATGTGTTTGAGTGTCAGTGGGGACTGACACCCAATACATTCAGGGGGAGGTTCCCCCTTGAGCAGAAAAGCATGTGTAAGCCACGAGTGGCCAATACGGCAGCGGCTAAGGACCACTTGGTCCCGCCGACCTCCCGCATGAGTCTGTGGTGGCTTTCCCACAGATGGTTCAATTTCTTTAAGTTTATTAATGTTTTCATCCCACTCATGTTGCCATTTGGATTTTATGTGGGTGGCTATTAGTGGTTTCAGATCAGAGTGAGGGATCAGACACGGTTCAAGATCACAGTTCAGGGCCTTCTTCGCAGCCCGATCAGCTCGTTCGTTTCCTTGTATGCCAGCATGGCCAGGCACCCAGCACAGGTGGATATCATACCCATCCGTTGTCAGTTGGTTCATTTTATAAATGACCGTTGCTAGAATAGGGTGATTCGTTTTCAGTCCAGCAACAGCCAGGAGGCAAGAGAACGAATCACTGTATATAACATAGTTAGTGTGGTTGGATACCTCGATACACTCCAAAGCGAGAAGGAGTGCTCGGGCTTCTGCAGTGAAAATCGAGCTCTGATCGGGCAAACGTACACCAAATTTTTCCCGTCGGCAGACTGCCGCAGCAGCTACCCGGCTTTGGTCTTTCGAACCATCAGTGTATATGGAGAGGTGGTCTGCAAACTGGCCTTGAATCTCTGCATGCAGTCCTTTGTACTCGAGTGGATGTGTCCCAGATTTCCTCAGTTCCGTGAGTCGGAGGATAACCGATGGCTTTCTCAACGACCACGGGGGATGTTCTGGGACTTTGGCATCCTCCAACACGTCCAAATCCACGCCTAAGGCCTCCAAATGAGGTTTCAGTGGCCGGATGTAATTTGGCCTGGCTTCATACCTGGATTCGTCATGTTGCTCGAATAGACAATTGTGTGCAGGATTCAATGCATTAGTTTTTATCTTGACTACATATTGCATGACCAGTTTGATTCTCCTGTTATTAAGTGATGGTTCATTGGCTTCGACATAAAGGCTCTGAACTGGTGAGGTGCGGAAGGCCCCAAGGGCCAAGCGCAGTCCCTGGTGGTGGATCGTGTCTAGCAGCCCAATATATGATTTCCTTGCGGAACCATATACTATGCTGCCGTAATCCTCTCGTGAACGAACCAAGGTTCTGTACACGGAGAGCAGAACATCTCTGTCCGCTCCCCACTCTGAGCTGGACAGCACCCTCAGAATATCCAGCGCTTTCAGGCATCTTGTTTTTAGGTACTTTATATGTGGCACAAAAGACAGTTTTGCGTCGAGAATGAGGCCCAGAAATTTGGTTTTCTCAACGACTTTAATGGGATCCCCATCCAGGGTCAGCTCCGGTTCCGCATGCATTCTACGCAGCAGGCAGACGTGCATGCAGACTGTTTTGGTCTTGGAAAATTTGAAACCGTTCAGAACTGACCATCGATGGATCCCATTTATGCTTGGTTGTAGCTGTCTCTCTATGACATTCATGTTAGCACGCTGTAATATAAAACAAAGTCGTCCACGAAAAGACTACAGGAGACCCCCTGCTTTACAGCAGCAGCAATACCATTGACCTTGACCCCAAAAAAGGTCACGGCCAGTATGCTGCCTTGAGGTACTCCTAGTTCCTGTGAGTGTAGGCGGGAATAGGTAGTCTTGACACAGACGCGGAAATGCCTGAAGGCTAGAAAGTTCCAGATGAAAATTGGCAAGTGGCCAGGAAGGCCAATCGCATGAAGATCCTCCATGATGCCATGCTGCCACGTTGTGTCATAGGCTTTTTCGAGGTCGAAAAGACAGCCACAACGTGCTCCTTCTTAAGGAAAGCATCTCTTATGAAGGTCTCCATGCACACCAAATGGTCGAGGGTGCTGCGGCCCCGTCTGAAGCCACATTGAAGGTTGGACAGGTGGTGTCCTGACTCCAGTAGCGGGCTTCACTCTGGTCTTTACCAGGTTTGGGAATCGGTATTACTGTCGCCTCCCGCCAAGAGGTGGGGACGACACCTGACTCCCAGATGTTGTTGAAGAGTTGAAGCAACAGTCTCAGTCCATGTTCAGGGAGATGTTTCAAAAATTGATAATGAATTCCATCAGGTCCAACTGCTGTGTCATGCGAGCTTTCCAAATAACACCTCAACTCATCCATACTGAATGGGGAGTTGTAGTGCTCCTCGCCATCGGAAGAAAAGTCCAAGAGCTTTTGCTCTTGGCGTTCCTTGACCACCCGAAAGCCCGGGAGGCAGTTTGCCAAAGACGAGTTTCCAGCAAAGGTGCGAGCCAATTCTTCACTTATTTCGTCGAGTGATGTGAGAATGGTGCCATTGTGTTTCAAGTGCTGGACTACAGACGAATCACCTCCCCTTCGTTTGATTCTTCTGATCATTGTCCATACTTTGCCCAACGGCGTGTGCATGGTGATGCTAGAAACAAATTGTCTCCAACACTGCCTCCGCGCTTCTTTGATTGTTCTGCGAGCGCGAGCGCGCAGAATTTTAAAGAGCGCCAGATTTTCAGCAGTCAGTCTCCTGTGGAATTTACGCTGAGCTTTCTTTCGTTCCTTAATAGCCCTCCTACAGCCGTCATCTAACCATGGAGGCATCAAACGCTTGGGAGTTGCCGAGGTCTTCGGAACAGTTTTCTCCGCGATCCATCTTAGCATCTCAGTGAAGGCATCGATGTCACTGATGTCTGGAGTGAACTTCTCGCAACATAGGGTCTGGAAGGTGGGCCAGTCGGCTTTACAAAGCCGCCAGCTCCTCTCTCGCTCTATGGGAGATGCCCCCCCCACAATTAAGAATAATTGGGAAGTGGTCGCTCCCGCAGAGGTCATCCCAGACCCTCCACGAAAAGTCCAGCGCCAGTTCTGGTTCTACAATGCTGAGATCGATGGCGGAATATGTTCCGTAGCCGGGATGCAAATATGTGTATGAACCATCGTTCAATACACACAGAGCATGAGCGCCCACAAGGTCCTCAATTCTCTTGCCTTTAGCGTTCCTATTGTCCCCCCCCCCATAATGGGTTTTGGCCGTTAAAGTCACCCATAAGTAAATATGGGGACGGTAACTGGTCCACAAGGGCGTCCAGTTCTTGTAAAGTGAGAACGGAGCTCGGAGGAATGTAAATGGAACAGAGAGTTACAGTCTTATGCAGCGGCATACAAACAGCTACAGCCTGTAGTGTTGTGTCTAACGCCACTGGCGTACACACCACATCACGTCTGACCAAGATGGAGGAGCCGCCAGCGGCTCGGTCTCCATCTGGTGCGTGCTTGTTATGAATGGTGTAGCCTTTAAGACTACAACTGTCAGAAGCTTTTAGATAAGTTTCTTGTAGGCAAACAGCGAGTGGATTGAGGTTGCAACAAAGAAGAGACAACTCTTCGATGTTGCTCCTAAAACCTCGGCAGTTCCATTGAATAAGAGATGCACCTGTCACTGTCATTTGGGAGCAGTGACAGGTGTTCTCCCCCTCGCCGTTGGTTTGAGGGAGAGACTTCGACTGCGGGTTTCCACAGTCTCAGGCATCTCAATATCGGCCAGCGCCCGATATCTATTTGATGTTAAGTTTTTGGAGATCGATGACCCCCTGGACGTTTTGTCCGTAGGGGTCAAAGATCCCTTCGGAACTCGGTCCGACAAATTCTTCTTCTTTTTGGGCATTGCCAGCTCGGCCAGCGTCTGCACCGCAATACTAGTATTACTATTATTACTTTTGATCGAAACCGGCGTCGGATTTGGGACTGGGTGAAGGCAGTGGGCTTCCCTCCAGTCAACCACGTCAGTTCAGTCTGGCATTCAATTGTCCTGTTGGAGGCTTTGGCTGCCGCAGCATAGCTCTTGGTGATTGGCGAGGGAGTATTCACCTCAGCCAGCCTTCGAGCTTCTGGGTAGCTTAGCCGCTTCTCAGTCTTGATCTGCTGACTTAGCTTTTCTTTTTTCCAGACAGGACAGTCTTTAGATATGGCCATATGGTCACCCAGGCAATTGGAACATTTTGCCTGGTTTTGACAACTGGTGTTGTCATGACCTTTTTGACCACACTTAAAACAGATGATTTCATTTTTTGCATCTATCCTTGCCATGACCAAACTTCTGGCATTGGAAGCATCGAAGTGGGTTTGGGATGAAGACATCCACATTCACACTAAGATATCCAATTTTCAAATTCTTGGGCGGAAAAGGCTTGCCAAACGTGAGGATATATGTCCCTGTTTTTATGGACTTGTTATCCCTCTATATAACTATTCTTCGTACGTTTAACACTCCTTGAGACTTGAGCTCATGTGCTATCTCATCCTCATCAACACCATCAAGATCTCTAGTCCGGATTACTCCTTTGCTAGAGTTGAGAGTTCGATGAGGAGAGGCCTTGATGCCGACGCCTGCTAGCGTGCTTGCACGTAACAGATTGTCGGCATGCGCTTTCTTAGCACACTCCACCAGAATATGTCCACTTCGTAGTTTCTTCACGTCTTTGACTGTGCCAGCAATTCCCATAATGCCCTTGTGAATGGCAAAAGGGGAAAGTTTGGCAACTGATGCCTCGTTATTCAATGATTCAATCATAATGAACCGTGGCCAATCATCAGCATTCGGACGTGAGTCCGAATCAGAGTCCGATTTCATTTCCGTGTCTGGTAATCTTTTCTTATTATTTGGGGGGTTTTGAGTATCCATATTGAATTGTTTTTGGTTCGTCATCCTCGCTCCCCACCCACCACGGAGCCCTCAAAATTGGGGTGTGCAGCACTGTGGTAACCGACAGATACACACCAGAGATACGAGGATAATATACGCTAGCATGGAGGCAAAAAAGCATAACCAGTACTAGATTGACCCTAGCCACCGCCTTCTAGGAAGTGAAGAATGACTTGGTAATTGTGTAAATATAAATATAAATACAGTTGGTGTATTATATATATATCCATTCTCCATTAATCTACCCAAGGCTTGGCATGACCAGCCGATTGATTGGAATGGGCCATTCCAACCTCTCGCCTAGATGAAGTCGAGGCCAAAGTGAAGTGTTGGTCCACAAGGAGCCTTGGCCCCTTGCAGTCCTCATGCACCAGGATCCCTTCCTCCACCGACACGAGTCGCGACTCACGGCAAACAAGCCGCCCCATTTGTCGCCTTTTACGATCTGCAAGGGGGTGCAAGGAAACTATTCTACCCCGGTTCCCCACGGGTAGAATAGTACGGGTGCTCTATTAACTAGAGCACCCGTACTAAGGTTCTATAATGTGTCCAAAGAAGTGGTACTGCAAGTAGATGCATCCAAATCAGGGTTGGGTGCAGCCTTAATACAGGAGGGGAGACCCATAGCATTAGCATCCAAAGCACTAGATGATACCCTAAGCAACTATGCCGTAATCGAGAAGGAATTACTCGCGATTTGCTTTGGGCGCACTAAGTTTCACAACTACATATTTGGTAAAAAAAAGTGGTGATCCAAACTGACCATAAGCCGCTGGTGGCGATCTTGAATAAACCGTTGCACATGTTGTCTGCGCGCATGCAACGTATGCGCATGCGTCTCTTAAACTATGATCTCACTATAACACACGTAAAAGGTTCATCAATGTATGTTGCAGATGCCCTGTCAAGAGACCACAGTTCATCCATAGAGCCGAACAACTTATTCGACACGAAGTTGACCATAGCAGCAGTTGACATCCTAGGTGGCATCACACAACAGATTCGAGCCGAAACAACACACGATCAGACACTGCAAGACGTCAAACAGCTTGCAGAAACAGGTTGGCCAACACATACAAATCAGCTAACGCCCAGCACAAAACCATACCATACGTACCGACATGATATAACAGCAGAAGACGGTCTGTTATTTAAGGGGGACAGAATTATAATTCCGCAAAAGTCACAGTCAAAGGTGTTAGCATTGATACACGAAACACATCAGGGCATTGCAAAGAGCAAACAGTTGGCGAGGGATTATATTTTTTGGCCTGGGTTACAGAGGCAAATAGAAGGCATGATATCGCGCTGCCCGATATGTCAGAAATTCCAAAACAATCAACAAAAAGAACCGCTGCGTTCGCACAACATCCCAAACGCTCCCTATCAGAAAGTGGGAGTGGACTTGTTCTATGTGGAACAACAAACATTTCTGGTGGTAGTCGACTACTACAGTAAATACCCGGAAATAACAGAATTACCCATAACCACAAGTTTGGCAAAGATAGACGCATTAAAGCAACAATTTTGCAGGCATGGCATTCCCGAGATAGTTGTATCCGACAACGGGCCTCAGTTCTCAAGCCAAGAATACAACAAATTTGCAGCCGACTACGGCTTCCAAGCAGTCTTTTCAAACCCTCATTTTCCCCAAAGCAACGGACAGGCAGAGCGTTACGTGCAAACAATAAAAAAAATGATAAAAAAAGCCATCATGGAAGATAAAGATTATCACATATCACTATTAAACTACCATAACACACCTATAGTAGGTATAGACGCATCACCAGCGCAGCTGCTGATGAGCAGGAGGCTGCGATCCAAGCTCCCTGTCACACGAGAGCAATTAAAACCTAGGACACAAAGAGCAAAACACAAAGAAATCACCAAGATTCAACAAGATCAGAAACATTACTATGACAGTCGAGTCAGCAATCAACACACGAGGTTAGAAATGAATGATGACATTCACTATCTCACGCATCAGGGTACCTGGGCCCCTGGGACTGTTATCAGAGTAAGCAAAACAAACGACAGAGACTATGACATACGTAATCTGCAGGGGAAAACTTTGAAGCGAAACCGCATGCACATACGCAAAACCAAGAAACAACCCTCAGTGCAAGTCGAACAACAAGACCGCACGATGGACCGCCAAACAAATCACAAACAGCAGGCCACACAGATCGGCGAAAGAAAATCAACAAGATACGGTCGAGTAATTAACCCGGTCAATCGTTTTGGGTACAATTAGCACACAGCTGTGGCCGTCCATGAACTACTAAGGTACGAGCGTGGCTAAAGTAATAACGTCTTGTTTATGGTGGTAACTGTATATGTTAAATTGTGCACCTACTGTTAAGAAAGGAGATAGACCGTATGACACGGCATACACTGAGATTAGTGAGATCCAATGGACAAAGTGAACAAACGTAATGTTAGAATTAAGGCATTTAATTCTTGATTTCATGACTGCTACCATGGACCAAACTGACACAAATACATGTTAAGCATAAGGGTCGATCGGACCATATTCATGAACTTGTTGGAAAAGGGAGGATGTAAGGCACTACCAGCACTACCAGCACTACCAGCACTACCAGCACAACCAACACTACCAACACTACCAGCACTACCAACACTAACAGCACTACCAACACTACCAGCACTACCAGCACTACCAGCACTACCAGCACTACCAGCACTACTAAAACCACCAACACCACCAGCACTACCAACACCAGCAACACCACCAACACTACCAGCACTACCAACACTACCATCACCAACAGCACTACCAACACTACCAGCACCACCACCATTACCCACACCAGCACTACCAGCACTACCAGCACTACCAGCACTACCAGCACTACCAGCACTACCAGCACTACCAGCACTACCAGCACTACCAGCACTACCAGCACAACCAACACTACCAGCACTACCAGCACTACCAGCACTACCAGCACTACCGCACTACCAGCACTACCAGCACTACCAGCATACCAGCACTACCAGCACTACCACTACAGCATACCAGCACTACCAGCACTACCAGCACTACCAGCACTACCAGCATACCATACCAGCTACCAGCATACACATACCAGCACTACCAGCACTACCAACACTACCAGCACTACCAGCACTACCAGCACTACCAGCACTACCAGCACTACCAGCACTACCAGCACTACCAGCACTACCAACAATACCAACACTACCAGCACTACCACCATTACCCACACCAGCATTACCAGCACTACCAACACTACCAGCACTACCAAGAATACCAGCACTACCAACACTACCATCTGTACCAGCACTAGCAACACTACCAGTAATACCAGCACAACTAGCACTACCAGCAGATATTGGTTGAGGTTTGAACTATTCTATAATAAATTACAAATGGTCTATATAATGGTAAATGGTATGTAAAACCAAAGGCATAAAAGGTATATGTGGTGTTGGTGATCCATTACTGATTTAAGATAGAAATTGTATTATAATAGATAGTGTGAGAGGGGCACTTCTTGAAATGTACAGAGTCTTTGGTACTCTGCTTACATACCCCCTTCCCCCCAAGTGGTATTTACGGATCACTGCACACCCAGACACAACAGGGCACGGCATACATAAACAGCCAAGGCTTGGATACAGGCCTATTGAATGTTCATTGGTTGATATAAGAATGCCTGTTGCTGATTGGAAGGATTGATCAGGTGTGTACAGCCATCTTGGATTCTAAAACCTATATATACAATAAAATAAGCAAGCTCCTTCTGGTTCCTTCTGCACACTCTATATCTTGCCTTCCCTCTCTATTCTTGCCTGTAGTGATTTCCTATTTAGCCTGCATACACAATCACAGCTGCCGGCCGTCGACTTTACAACTACCAGTGTTAGCGTCACCAGCACTACTAGCACGGGAGACACCCACCAGCACTGCCAGCAACACTTCAAGCACTACCAGCACTACCAGCACTACCAGCAATAACAACAATAACAGCACTACCAACACTACCAGCATTACCAGCACTACCAGCACTACCATCACTAATAACACTACCAACACTACCAGCATTACCAGCACTACCAACACTACCAGCATTACCAGCAATACCAGCACTACCAACACTACCAGTACTAACAGCACTAACAGCACTACCAACAGTACCAGCATTACCAGCACTACCAGCACTACCAGCACTAACAATACTACAAACACTACCAGCATTACCAGCACTACCAGCACTAACAGCACTAACAACACTACCAGCATTACCAGCTCTACCATCACTAACAACACTATCAACACTACCATCATTACCCGCACTACCAGCACTACCAGCACTACCAGCACTACCAGCACTAACAGCACTAACAACACTACCAACAATACCAGCATTACCAGCACTACCAACACTACCAACACTACCATCACTACCAGCACTACCAATGCTACCATCATTACCAGCACTAACAGCACTAACAACACTACCAGCACTACCAGCACTACCAGCACTACCAGCACTAACAGCACTAACAGCACTAACAGCACTACCAACATTACCAGCAGTACCAGCATTACCAGCACTACCAGCACTAACAAAGTACCAACACTACCAGCATTACCAGCACTACCAGCACTAACAGCACTAACAACACTACCAGCATTACCGGCACTAGCAGCACTAACAGCACTAACAACACTACCAACACTACCAGCCTTTCCAGCACTACCAGCACTACCAGCACTACCAGCACGACCAGCAGTAATAACACTACCAACACGACCAACATTACCAGCACTACCAACACTACCATCATTGCCAGCACTACCAGCACTACCAACACTACCAGTACTAACCGCACTAACAGCACTACCAACAGTACCAACATTTCCAGCACTAGCAGCACTACCAGCACTACCAGCACTACCAGCACTAACAACAATACCAACACTACCAACATTACCAGCACCACCAACACTACCAGCATTACCAGCACTACGAGCACTACCAACACTACCAGCACTACCAGCACTACCAGCACTACCAGCACTACCAGCACTACCAATAATACCAGCACCACCAACACTACCAGCACTACCAGCATTACCAGCAGTACCAACACTACCAGCACTACCAACATTACCAACACTACCAGCACTACCACAATTACCCATACCAGCACTAACAACACTACCATCACTGCCATCACTACCAACACCACCACTACCAACACTACCAGCACTACCAGCACTACCAGCACTACCAACACTACCACCACCAGCAACACTACCAACGCTACCAGCACTACCACCATTATTACCCACATCAACAATACCAGCACTACCAGCACTACCAGCACTACCAGCACTACCAGCACTACCAGCACTACCAGCACTACCATCACCACCAGCACTACCAGCACTGCCGGCACTACCAGCACTACCAGCACTCCCACCACTACCAGCACTATCAACACCAGCAGCACTACACACACTACCAACACTCCCAGCACTACCATCCCTCCCTGCACTACCAGAACTACCAGCAGAACCAGCACTACCAGCACTACCACCACCATCAATGCCAGAACTACCAGCACTATCACTAGCAATAACAGAAATAGCAGCAGTGCAAGCACCACCAGCACTACGAGCACTGCGAGCACTGCCATCACCACCAGCACAACCAGCACTACCAGCACCACTACCACTGTTAGCATCACCAGCACTACTAGCACGGGAGACACCCACCAGCACTGCCAGCAACACTCCAAGCACTACCAGCACTACCAGCACTACCAGCACCACCAGCACTAACAGCACTAACATCACTACCAACACTACCAGCATTACCAGCACTACCAGCACTACCTTCACTAACAACACTACCAACACTACCAGCATTACCAGCACTACCAACACTACCAGCATTACCAGCACTACCATCACTACCAACACTACCAGCACTACCAACACTACCAGCACTACCAGCACTACCACCATTACCTATACCAGCACTACCAACACTACCAACACTACCACTATTACAACCACTACCACCATTACCACCACTACCATCACCAGCACCACTACTAGCACCAGCATCACGAGCATCATCAGCATCATCAGCATCATCAGCATCGTCAGCACCAGAACCAGCACTACCACCAACACTACCAGCACCACCAGCCCTACCAGCACCACCAGCATCACCAGCATCACCAGGACCACCAGCATCACCAGCACCACCAGCATCATCATCACCAGCATCACCAGCATCACCAGCATCACCAGCATCACCAGCATCACCAGCATCACCAGCATCACCAGCATCACCAGCATCACCAGCATCACCAGCATCACCAGCATCACCAGCATCACCAGCATCACCAGCATCACCAGCATCACCAGCACACGCTCACCAGCATCACCAGCATCACCAGCATCACCAGCATCACCAGCATCACCAGCATCACCAGCATCACCAGCATCACCAGCATCACCAGCATCACCAGTATCACCAGCATCATCAGCACCAAAACCAGCACGACCACGACAACTGCCACCACAACCATCACAACCAGCTCCACCAGCACCACCAGCACCACCAGCACCACCAGCACCACCAGCACCACCAGCACCACCAGCACCACCAGCACCACCAGCACCACCAGCACCACCAGCACCACCAGCACCACCAGCACCACCAGCACCACCAGCATTACCAGCACCGGCAGTGCCAGCAGTGCCAGCACCACCGGCATAAACACCACCAGCACTACCATCAGCACTACCAGAACCACTACCACCAGAACCAGCACCACCACCATCACTACCACCACCAGCACTACCACCACCAGCACCACCACTACTACCACCACCATGACACACCACCACCACTACTACCACTACCATACCCACAACCACACCACCATCTCCAGGCGGGTTAGCCGAATGAGTTGAGAGTCCATCTTCCGTTTTGGTAGATCGTGGGATTCGAACCCACTGGTTCGAATCCTGGTCGAGTCAAACCAATGATTTAAAAATGAATACTTGTCATTTCCTCGCCAGGCACTCGGCACTGTTATCAGGTAGAGAGGAATTCAAAACAGTTTACTTTCTCAAGGCGTATTGAAAAACCAAGACAGTTTACATATAGAAACAAATAAGGGTGAGCTGTCACAGTCCGGTACTACTTTAATATTTAGGATGGAACCTAACAAAATATATCATTAGAATGGGTGGAAGTAGCTCTTCGCAGTGTATATGAAGAAAATGCTCCTTTGAATAGTATGTTCATAATATTTAATTAAAACTACATTAAAATAAAGAGATAATCTTATTAGGCCTATAACATTGTGCAGTTTGTATTCTGCAATTAGTCATTTTTACTGGTGAACCACCATGGTCTATTTAAAAAAGTACTTTTCTTAGAATCAATATCCTGGACATAGTTAATGAGAAATAACCAAACATATGAACAAATCATGATGTATAGCATCATATAAGCCATTACTCTAATGTACACACATGCAGATGGATTGTTGTTTTAGCAGTCTACACAAGGATGACCACTGGACGTAGGTGCTGGGTGTGGGTTGGGTGTGGGTGTGGGTGTGGGTGTGGGTGTGGGTTTGGGTGTGGGTGTGGGTGTGGGTGCGGGTGTGGGTGTGGGAGTGGGTGTGGGTGTGGGTGCAGAGTGGGATTTTTCTGTGTGTTGTATATCCACCACACAGTATATGTGTATGTGCATATACAGACATACATATATATATATATGCATACACACACATATATATGCATATATAGGCATAATTATAAACATATACACACATATATGTGGATATATGCACATATATACACGTATATATGCAGATATAAGTGTAGATATGTGTGTATACCTGCACATATATACACATATATACATTTATATACATGTAGATATGTATATATACATATATATATATATGCACATATATTGTCATATATCTATATATGCATATATGTATGGATGCATGGATATGCTGGTACTGGTAGTACCCCTATCCTCAAACTTAAAAACAAGGCTTGGCAGCAGTCATGGCTCAATGACAATGACCCACATCCACCATACATTTTTTCAGTTGGGTAGTTTACAGATGCATCCCCACCTAAGGTTATTTGTGTTGGTGTAACCCTGCCAGCCATACAGGCCAGGGTAGAGGTAGTCATGCATGGTTGCCCCACCTGACACCTCCCACCCCCCATACACAAAGTAAGACAATAGCCACACAGCAACACCTGTCTGCAACCCACACACCCAGACCACCTCTAGCCACACCATGCTGGTCACTCATGAATCAATGATGATGTCGTTATATGTATTTAAATGTTATTTAATTTATATTTAAATTTATTTATTTATTATCCTTACTATTTAATTGTGTTCATATTATTTGTATCCATATTGTTTGCTCGTTAGTCACATGCTGTCAAGACCTACCAGCATCATGCCACCAGTTGGACCATGGTGCGTTGCAGTTCCTCTGTAGCTCAGATGGCAGAGTGTTGGTCTCAAGGTCAGAGGGTCATCGGTTCGAATCTTGCAACCAGAATACTTTTTTTTTTTAAAGAATGTCTTACTACTTTTTGTTAATGCATAATTATATTAATATTAATAAATATGCCTTTACCTAACTCGACATTGCCCGACTTCACCTGGCTCGACCCTACTTGACTTTGCAGAGAGAGGGAGAGAGCGAGGGAGACATGGAGAGAGGGAGACAGGGAGAGCGGAGGAGAGAGATGGAGAGAGACGGAGAGAGACGGAGAGAGACGGAGAGAGACGGAGAGAGACGGAGAGAGCCAGAGAGAGACAGAGAGAGACGGAGAGAGACGGAGAGAGACTGAATCAGTTGAGCGTTCTTCTCCTGTCTTGGTAGATCGTGGGATTCTAACCCTGGTCGAGTCAAACCAATGACTTAAAGATTTATACTTATGACTTCATACCCTGGAGCTCGGCATTATCAGGATATACCAAGTGTAATCTATGGGCTAATCCTTTTTAAAAGGTTGTCACCAGATGTTTATAAATGGAAGTGAGCTATAATCAAACGCAAGTTAAATATATATAAAAAAATATAGTACCAGAGGGTGTAGTATAGGAAATGGTGTGGGCTAGCTGAGTCCTATAGATGCCTGTCTATAATAGTGAAGTGTCATTGATCCATGGCATATTGTTATTTGTCTCTTTATGGTTATTTTAGTCTTGAGATTCCAGGACAGTAGAGATGGGTGCAGCTCAGGTGCACCCCTCATTTCGACATCCCAGCTACCACCAGGTCATCGGAACCTGACCAGACACCTCTATCATATCCGATGCACTCCACGCAGGAAATTGCAAACCCTGTAAATCGCAAACCCCCACTTGTGTTTTCCGAGGAAATCGCAAACCCCCATGCCATATATGGGCATGGGGGGTTTGCGATTTCCTAGGAAATCACATATCCCCCCTGGAGATCGCAAACCCCCCATGTTAATGATGTTTAATGATACAGATAGTTGTACTGGCTTTTCTTATTGATGTAGTCTAGTATCTTTGACAAAAATTGACCTGCTACCTTATCCTTCTTGTGCGCAGTGAATATGGCCCTTGCTGTGACAGGCATGAAATTAAAAATAATCAATTAATCCAATTGAAACAATTAAAAAATGAGGATGTAGATAAATATGTGCTATATGTCAGGAAACCAAGAGTTAAATTGTAGTTAGAAAACCCTCCTTTTGGCGACCTGAATGGTAACACCTACTGCAAAGCAGCTCTGCGCAGCGGAAAGGAGCTAGCATTATCATTGTTGCTGAACCGCTTCGCGGCGATCGGCGGTATTCGCACATAGCTGACCATTGCTGGATACTTGTTCTCATTGTCTTCATTTGAAAAGTATTAAATTTAGCAGCCTATGTATGTGCAAAGTGACTGACAGTTTTGTAGGAATTGGATATTTGTTAGTTCAAAGTTTTTAAAGAAGTTGTGCTGGCTTTTCATAATGTTGTAGTTTAGTATCTTTGACAAAAATTGATCTGGTCCCCTATCCTTCTTGTGAGTGAGCAATAGCAGTGAAAAGGTCTTTGCTGTGACAGCATGACATCAAAACTAATAAAATAATCATTCTTGATCCTCATTGAATCCATTTTATCCCCCAGATCTGGTTGAAGTTCAAAATCAAAAATAGCCTTATAGCTGCCCTGCTTGTGGTGATAAAAAAGTTAGCGGCAATGCGCGAGTAAACACGTGCGCTATCAGCTAGAGTAAAAAAACGGCAAAATAAATGTCTCAGACTTTAAAAAACGGATAAACACTGCTCAGGGAGGAACATTGGAAGTAAGAGAACATAAGGATATCAGTTTCAGGACTAATCTGGGATGAAAAGCATTGGATATCACTTAATGTGCTGGTGTTGTTATTGGGTGAGTGAGTGATAATACCAGTAGATTGTGAGAGTGACTATAGGCTACAGCCAAACATCTGAATGTTACATACTGAGTGATACATACCGAATGTCACATACTGAGTGTCACATATTGAGTGCCACATACTGATTGTCGGATACTGAGTGCCACATACTGAGTGTCACATAACGGATGTCACATATACTGGGTGGCACATACCGAGTGTCAAACACTGAGTGTCACGTACCGATTGTCGGATACTGAGTGTCATGTCCGGGGGTCGCGTGGTGGGTGTCGGGTACCGAGTGATACTTACTGAGTGTCAGATGCCGATTGTAAGATACTGAGTGTCACATTGCCAGGTCAAGTTACTGAGTGTCACATTACCAATGGCAAACATCTGAGTGTTGCATACTGGGTGTTAAATACCGAGTGTCACATACCAAGTGTCACATATTGAGTGCAACATACCAATTGTCAGAGACTGAGTGTCACATACTGAGTGTCACGTAACAGGTGTCACATACTGAATGGCACATACCGAGTGCCACATACTGAGTGTCACATACCGATTGTCAGATACTGAGTGTCACATCCGACTGTCACATAATGGGTGTCGGATACTGAGTGATACATACTGACTGTCAGTGCCGATTGTCAGATACTGAGTGTCACATTACAAATGACATCGGAAATGACACGTGAGTAAACACGTGTGTTATCGTGTGGCCAACAGCAAGGAAATTGAACTTTGAACCAACACCAGCAAATCTGAGTCGGGACTGCCCACGGCACCCAATATCATTGTCATTCACTCATAGATCACGATCCATCTCAGCATGTCACAGAGGCAGCAGGTTGACAAGGCCAGGACGCGTGGGAAGGCAGGATCACTGTCACAGTCGGAGGTGGCACAACCCTCCACAACTTCGCCAGCCCGGATTAATACTGCCAAAAATGTGGACTACCCAAGTACCAATGATGCCAATGATTCTATGCTGGCCCAGATGTTGGACAGGATGGATCAACTTGATGCCAGTATGGAGGTCAAACTATTGAATGTAGTGCATGTGGTTGATGATATACGCGACAGGGCCGCTGCTGACATGAACAGATTGACGGCCCTCCTAGAAACTAGCCGCCAGGAACAGCAGGCTGACAGACGATCCCTGTTGTTTGCTAAGCAGAGCCTGATGGTTTGATGGTTGCTCGAGAATCAAACAAGCGGTTGGAGCACCGGATCAATGAGCTCGAGAACCATTCTAAGTTGGGTAACATCAAGATAGATGGTAAGCCGGAACGGGATGCAGAAAATCTACACCAATATGTATATGATCTGGCTGCACATCTCGTTCCTGCAATGGCCCTTGAACGCCTGGCAATATTGTCAGTGTACAGGATCGGGAAACTGAGGTTGGGGGCCCCTGGGGCGCACCGACTGCGGATTCCCGACCGTCCTCGCCCAATTGTGATCGTTTTCAAAAACACAAATGAAAGAAATGCCTTTTATTTTGCACGTTCTAAGCTTAAAAATAGTGAGCTGTATAAAGGTATCTACCTGAGTGATGATGTCACCCAACTGACCTGGAGAATGAGAGATGAATGTAGGTCGGTTGCGGCACTCGCCAGGTCAGCTGGTGCAGAGGTGCGGGTGCATGGAGATGGTGTCATCATTGATGGGCATAAATATAAGCACACTGAGCTCAACTCCCTTCCACCCCACTTCTCACTGCCTAAGGCAAAAACAATTAATCGGGATGGAGAGATTTATTTCCATTCAGAACACTCCTACCTATCCAATTTTGCCCGGTCTCCTATTTTACATGAAGGGGTTGCATACCCAACAGCAGAACATATGTTTCAGACAATCAGGTGCAAAATGGCTGATGACAGAGACCGGGTTGAACAGATTGCCCTGGTGTCAACAGCTTTGGAGGCCAAGCGCATAGCAGACCAGCTCACGGAGTCACCGGAGTGGCGTGCTAAACGTGATGAAGTGCTTGCATTGGTTGTAAACAAGAAATTTGATCAGAATCTACACCTGGCAGGGTATTTGATTGAGACGGGAGACATGCCATTAAATGAGGCCACTTCCAATTCATACTACGGGATCGGAGCTACGCTACATAGTCGTGAGGTACGGGATAAATCATACAAGGGACTTAACAAGCTGGGTATGGCATTGGCTGTTAAGCGCAAGAGCCTTAGAGTCTCCTGTCAGTCTGAAGGCTGATCCAATATATGCAGACTTACTCTGGAACTACACCCTAATCTGACTCCTAGATTGACTGTTTTGGCAGAACATGTTCTCCCATATCCTCTTGTGTTTTCAAGATGATACTAGTAAAGTTCAGAGGCACTAATCAAAGCTGAGACACCATGTTGGGCTATGATAGTACAGCAACCTGAGTATGTGATGCCAGTATCATGTGTGCTTTTTGTGCTTCAGACAGCGAAGGAAGACAATGGTGTTCATGACTATGAGCATAGATTTACCTACTCTTGCCGTAGCCACATACTGCCTAGGCCGTCCTGATCTTTTGCTGTGTTCTGGCTTCCTTGTCGACTGTTCCTTGTATGACTGTGAGTGTGGGTGTATTTCTTTGAGCTTAGGTGTTCAAGATTATACGACTAGAACCCACCTAGGCCTTAGGCACATATTACTTGTGCCGTCCTGACCTTCTTGATGGTTCCTTGTGTAACTATGGATATATGTGTATCCCATTAAGTGTTCATGGTTATGAATATGAGCATAGGCTTGCCTGGTCAGGCGTTGGAAGTTCACTGCATTCTGCATCCTGAACTTGGACTGTATTGGCTTCCTTGTCAACTATGAATGTAGGTGTACCCCTTTGGGTTTAGCTCTTCATCCTAATATTGGACTACATACTAGCTACATTATCAACTGTTCATATCAAATTGTTCATGATTACGAATATGGGCTTATCTAGTCCTGCCTTAGACACATACTGTCTATGCCACCCTGATCTTGCACTGTGTTCTGACTTCCTTGTCAACTGTTCTTTGTGTAATTGAATGTGGGTATATTCCTTAAGCTTGGGTGTTCATGATTATAAGAATAGGCCTACCTAGTCCTGCCTTAGGCACATATTGCTTATGCTGTCCTGACCTTAGACTGGGTTCTTGCTTGCTTCCCAATGGTTCCTTGTATAGCCATGAATGTATATGTATCACATTGTATGTTCATGGCTGTGAGCATTGGCTTACGGAGTCCTACTTTAGAAACACTGCATATACCATACTAATCTTAGACTATGTGTTAGCTTCCTTGTCAACTGTTCCTCGTATAACTATGAATGTAGGTGTATCCCTTTAAGTTTAAGTATTCATTGTTATTGGTATGGGCTTAGCTATTCCTGCCTTAGAAACACACTGCATATACCATCCTGGTCTTGGATTATATGTTAGCTCACTGGAATACTGTTCCTTGTATAACTATGAATATAGGTCCATCCCTTTGAGCTTAGGTGCTCATGATGATAAGAATAGGCCTACCTAGTCCTGCCTTAGGCACATATTACTTATGCCGCCCCGACCTTAGACTACATTCTCATGATTGTTGCCAATGGTCCCTTGTATAACGCTGGGTATCCCATTAAATGTCCAGTGTTCATGGTTATGAGCATAGGTCTACCTAGTCCTGCATTGGAGATTCACTGCATACTCTGCCCTGAACTTAGACTGTATTGGTTTCCTTATCAACTGTTCCTCGTATGAGAGTAGGTGTACCCCTTTAAGTTTAAGTATTCATGATTTTGTATATAGGACTACCTAGTCCTGCCTCAGAAACACTCCATATACTATCCCGATATTGGACTACATACTAGCTTCCTTATCAACTGTGTTCATATCAAAGTGTTCATGATTATGTGTATGGGCTTACCTAGTCCTGCCTTAGACAGATACTGCATGTGTCATATTTTTGATAGTTGTTTTGTGTGTGATGTGGTTGGGGTTTATGTGTATGTGTATAGATGCCCAGTTAGTCCATCACTAAACTTGCTATAGCTCCATATTGTTTCCCCCCCCATCTCTCCTCTAGCACCTCATAAAAGTTAGGGCATTGAAATCAACTAATCCATGGATTTATGACCCAGGCAGTACCTTACACTAAATTGCATGACATATAGTTGACGCCCTGCTACCCATTGCAATCTTCTTGCTAACCAATACCCAGAACCTACAGAGACACGTGATAATATCCAAACTGAATACTCTAGCTAACCCCTCTAAAATCATATGAGGGCAACTACTGGTGCCAAAGTCATCTAGGCACATCTCAGCTTAAATAAGCTATTTATCTTCACAGAAACATTTTTGAAGATTTTATTTGTGTTCTTTTTGTGTGTTAAAAAAGATTGATATATATATATATATATATATATAGATTGTTTTATTATTTTGTTCATATAACTTTAAAGGTTAATAGAATGACTGGGACAATGCGGGGGGGACCTGGGTACCGGGGGACAGTGTGCAGAGGATATGAGCATGGGACAAGTGGCTGGGCAGGCTTCCTCTGAACGAACTGAAGGGTCTGCCAGGTTTCAAAATAGCACACCTAAATGTACGTAGTCTCACACATAAAATAGATCAATTAAGAATTGATCTGCCAGGATCGGGATTTGATATTTTCACAGTATCAGAAACATGGCTCAATAGCCTTATAGAAAAAAAACTAACTTCAATAACAAACTACACATTCCTTAGGTATGATCGAAAAGCAAAACATCTAAATGGGCAAGCCAAAGCTGGAGGTGGACTAGGAATTTACTGCCGAAATTCTCTACAAGTAGATTCTAATAGATATGCAGATACAAATATTTCAAATGCTGTGCTGGAACTACAATGGGTGCTTGTAACAAGGCCTTATTCAGAGAAGATCCTAATTGGAAATGTGTACAGACCACCAGATGGAAGTGTTAAACAGGCCTTTGAGGAATTGAGCATTATGATGAGTGAAATAGATGACATAGACAAGTATGAGACCCTACTGATAGGCGACTTCAATGCAGACTGTATGCTAAGAGAAAGCTACCAGCCATAATCATAAATCAATTTGCTTCAGAACATGAGCTCCAACAGCTGATAGATAAACCGACTAGGTCAACTAGAACTACTGCAACCACAATCGATTTAGCCTTTACTAACATCAAGTATTGCACTCAAGCAGGAGTCCTTAACTACAATGTCAGTGACCATAAGCCAGTCTATATTATCAAAAAAGAAACCCAGAAACAACCAAAAAACCACCGCATACTGCGGAAGGACATATAGAAACTTTTCAACTGATGCACTTAGGACAATCTTGCAGAGTTATAACCCCACTACAATATTTGAAGAACAGGATCCCAACAAATGTTGGGATATTTTAGAAGATATGATCAACCAGGCAGCAGATACACTTTGTCCGATGACTGAACTAAAAATAAGAGAGAACACGGCTGTTTACATCACCACTGAACTGATAGAACTACAAAAGGACAGAGATTATTTTAAGCAAAAGGCTGACCTAACCAAAGACCCAGGAGACCAGTTTATAGCAAAATGCTTAACAAGTAAAGCCAGAACAGAGGTGAGGAAAGCAAAATCTATGTACTACATTGATCAAGCCATAAAGCACAACCAGAATCCTAAGAAATTCTGGTATGAACTAAGTCAAATTCAACCAGAAGCCAAACCACAGATAAACAGCATAGTAGACGACAGCACAGGTGAGCGAGTACCTGATGGTCAGTTAGCTAAAGTAATAAACAACTATTTTGTAGACATTGGGGCAAACCTCGCCAAGAAATTCAAACAAAAAACCAAGTATCCACAAAATTATCACCCAGTCGCAAATCAACATGAATACAATCTTGAGAAAACAACAAGAAAAGAAGTACTCACCAAGATTGAGGAACTTTCATCATATAAATCATCTGGTATGATGAATATAAATTCAGCCTTCATTAAGACTGCCATTAGCATCCTAATAAATGAATTTACGCATCTCTACAACCTTGTTATTGAAACAGGTATATTCCCAGATAAATGGAAAATAGCTACTGTCACACCAATACCAAAGATAAGTAATCCTAAATCATGCAATGAACTGCGACCAATATCAATACTGCCCCTCCCTGGCAAAGTCATCGAACAAATAATCCATGATCAAATATAAACCTTCTTGGAAGACACCAACTACCTTGCCAAACAGCAAAATGGCTTCAGAAAAGATAAATCAACCACAATAGCCCTAGCCACTTTATTAGATGAACTGCTGACTAATATGGATAGAGGAGATCTGACAATAACTGTTTTTTTTGATTTCAAGAAAGCTTTTGACACAATAGACCATGACATTTTACTGTGGAAAATTGAAAGGGCAGGACTTGGTCCTAAATCTTGTACATTTATAGCCAACTATCTATCAAATAGACAACAAGTTACAAAAATAAATGGCACTAAGTCAATGGAGAGATCAATTACAACTGGAGTACCCCAGGGTTCCACGCTTGGGCCACTACTCTTCCTCATATTCATTAATGACTTGCCCTTGGTAACAAATGAGGCCATGTTCACACTGTTTGCTGATGATGCGGCCCTCACAGTCAATGGCCCAAACATTGCATCTGCAGCAGAGGTAGTTGAGGATGTACTAGCTAAGGTTAACATCTGGTGTAAGGAAAATAAACTGACAATTAATGCAAAGAAATCTGAATACATAATTTTTGCAACCAAAGTAAAAAAATCCAGAGCACAACCTATCAATTTACATTTGGGTGATGCCGTATTGAATGAGGTAGAATCATACAAATATTTAGGGACCACACTCGATTCTACACTAAATGGTAATCGACAACTCTCAAGACTTACTCAAATGATAGCCATAAAAATGACAACTTTCAGAAAAATTAGGTACTACATGAGCGAGAATACAGCCCTGTTACTATATAAAGCCACTATTCTTCCCATAATTGACTACAATGATTTAATATATGGACTGCTGACAAAACAACAAGAAAACAAATTACAGAGGATTCAAAACAGGGCACTTAGAACTGTCTACAGAGGGAAAACGCTGTCTGTAAAGGAAATGCATGCTAAAGCACAAGTCAGCTACCTTAGCCAAAGGAGGGACACACATCTCCTCAGTCTCATGTATAAAAGATCCAATGATGAACAATATGTTGACCCTACAAACAGAGTAACCAGACAGAGCGGTGCTACACTACTAAAAACACCCATGCCACTAACAAACAAACTAACTAAAGCACCGATTTACAGAGGTGGCACATTGTGGAATAAACTTCCAGTGAGGACAAGACAGTCCACAAGTCTCCTTGAATTTAAAAACTTTATGAAAATACAACCAGCCTGTCAGACCCTGACACGGTTATAGGTATTCTAAAGGCCTTCCTTGCCCTGACCCTTGTACATACATATATATATAAATGTTCTCAAATGCACTACACAGCCCTGCACGCTGATCCCCTTCCCGCCCTTACCCCACCCCTATTACACCTTCTTTCAAAACCTATTACCTAAAACTTTCCTTTAAATTGACATAAAACCTGTATGATGTAAGTCCCCACTGCAATCTCAGACCGTGATCCCATCATTAGGCCACACAGAACGGAACACTCGTGATGGGAAAAAAAAAAAAAAATTTAAATGGCCAGGTTTCCGCATTTGGTATTGGTGATTGGATCCACTGATTTGCATATTTGCAATATAGTATATATATATGTGTATTGTGTTTTTGAAAAGAGAAGAGAGAAAACAAAGGAAGAAAGAAGTGTTTAAAGACAATTCTAGAGTCATCTTGTACATTTATTGATGCATGCTCACCAAGTGCATAATACATATGTTGAACTGGAATTGCATGCAGTTACTATTACGACAAATAGTCAATTTATATTATGCTTCTATTATCGAACATCTTTTTCATGTGGTTATTATTGCAACTGATAGTCATTTATGTACCAACAAATTGTAATTAACGGCCGGAAGACCAGTGCTCTGGCGCTGACAAAAGACATTATTCGCTGAATAAAATACATTTAGTAAAAAAAAAAAAAAAAAAAATGCTAGAAAACACAAGGGGGTTTGCGATTTCCAGGGGCGTTTGTGATTTCCTAGTAAATCGCAAACCCCGGGGTGTGCAATTTCCAGGGGTTTGCAATTTACTACCACACCGGATCCAATACTCCTTAAACATTAGGTACCAAACATGACTGTCTCCGACTCTATCAGTCTGGGTTCAGCAATGAGTTACACATTCTTCTATCTATTAAATATACCAAATGGGTACTTTAAATGGAATCTATTTTATAATGTAACTATGTGTAGAAAGTCGAAATATTTTACACAAGGACTGGTTGACTCAGTGTCAGCATAATGTGACTGAGTGGGATATCAGGTCATGGTGCTGGTGGCCTGGTCTCCCATTGGAGCATCACTATAAAGTCACCATGAGTGCGCAATGTCACAAGTCAGTATCCGTCCTGATATGACCTTAGATGTTGCCAGGACATAAAACTCCAAGAACCAATCAACGACACCACCACCACATCGCCACCACATAACCACCATCACCACCTCTACTTGCACTACCGTCCACCACACCACCACACCACACCGCCACCCCACCACACCACTCCACCACCACACCACCACACCCCACCACCACACCACCACACCACCACACCACCACACCACCACACCACCACCACACCACACCACCACACCACCACACATCCACACATCCACACCACCACACCACACAACCACACCACCACTACACCACACCACCACACTGCCACACCACCACCACCACCACCACATAACCACCATCATCACCTCCACTAGCACCACCGTGCACCGCCAGCACCACCACCACACCACCACTACCACACCACCACCACACCACCTTCACACTACCAGACCACACCACCATCACCACGACCTTGGGTCCTAGAGTTCCGCCTGTACCTGGTTGCCTGATTCCCGTACGTATTTTTTTAGGTTTTACGTCCTGGCAACATCTAAGGTCTCATCAGTCCGATGGTGTGGGGGTGAGGATCGGGATGCGGGTGTCGGTGGGGGAGTTGGGTGGGGGTGGCGGTGGTGATGAGGTGGGGTGGGGGTAGGGTTGGGGTGGGGGTGGGGTTGGTGGTGGGAGGGGTCAGCCACTGGCCATTAGTTAATTAATTACCTCCATCTGTGGAGCATGAAATGAAGTGACACTTGGCTGGTCCCTTACACAGTGGGTGGGAGAGAGAGGTTGGGTTGGGTTGGGGGGGGGGGCTAGTTCCTCCTTTCTGAATTTAATGAAATATCTCCCGCCTAATAGATCACTAATTATCCGAAAGGATTAGTAAAGGCTCCTCTTCCTGATATGACCTTCGATATTGCTAGGACGTAAAACAACAACAAATAACCAGTAAAGTATGTGGTGTTTGTGGAAGATAAACTCTATCCTGGCTATGTCTGCATGCTAGCATATGAGCAGAGTGAGAGTTGGCTCAAGGTGTAGAGGAGGCGGGGAGGAGAGAATGCAGTGAATAAGATGGAAGTTAAGGTGTTAAAGTCCGGGTCACATAGCCGTTAGTGGACGTAGTTGAACGTAGTGGAGGCTAACGTAGTTGAAAGTAGTTGAACGTAGTTGAACGTAGTTGAATGTACTGGCATCCATAGTTGTCCGTGACGTTAACTTGGTAATAATGTGGGTGAGCCGTGATCTCTGATTAAATGTTTGGACATGTTCAAAAGAGTGGTACGTTAGAGGCTGCATTTGCATCCATGATGCTAATGTACCCTAGCAAACTCTTGCATACTCTAACATACTCTAGTGTACTCTACCATACTCTAGCATGCTCTAGATTACTCTAGCGTACTTGGACGAAGCCCTGCTCACATAGCCATTAGTGGACGTAGGTGAACGAAGTGGAGGCTAACATAGTTGAATGTAGTAACGTATTTATCCGTACCATAGCATATTTATCCGTACCATAGCATATTTATCCGTACCATAGCATATTTATCCATACCAAAACTTGCCGTACCTTAACGTATCTCAACGTAGTTTAACAAACTTACACCACGTTTGACCCAGGTTAGCCTCCACTACGTTCACCTACATTCAACTATGTCCACTAACGGCTATGTGACCAGGGCCCGTATTCATGAGCTCGGGGTAAGGTTAGCCGTAGGTTAGGCTTAGCCGTTGGGTAGCTATCCTGTGGGTTAACAGCGTCGGTTAAATAGGTCAATCGGTATTCACCAATGTTCTAGCCGGAGCGGATAGCTAACCGTGAGTTTATTTATAGATTTGGGAATTCCTTCCAGTCGACCATATGAATAACGCCGCCAATGCAGCGGCGGCGTGAATTTCCCTTCGGATTTAGGGTTAAATTGATCAAATTTCACTTATTGCGTATGTAATTCTGTTAAATATGACAGCATTTAATAGATTTGGGCGTAAGAAATTCACGCCGATTCGGTGGCGACGGCGGTGACTTGTTTACTTTACATTCGTCGATTCGAAAATATTAGTTTCGCCGCCGTTACGGCATCAGCGTTAATAACGGTTCGCATTTAGGGTTAATTTGAGCAAATTTCACTTATTGCGTATTTAAATCTATCAAATATGATCGCATTGAATAGATTTGGGCGTAAGAAATTCACGCTGATTCGGCGGCGACGGCGGCTGGCATGTATGGTTAACGTTGGACAGTATGGATATCGACGTCGCTGCGGAGACGGCGATTTGTGTACTTTACATTCGTCGATTCGAAAATATTAATATCGCCGCCGTTACGGCGTCAGCGTTAATATCGGTTCGCATTTAGGGTTAATTTGAGCAAATTTCACTTATTGCGTATTTAAATCTTTCAAATATGATCGCATTGAATAGTTTCAGAGCCACACACGCTCACTACCCCTCGGGGTAGTGGCTTACCCCTGCTTCGAAATTGGGGTAGGGTACCCTCCGGTTAGAGCCCCAGGGTCGCGCTACCCCAAGCTCATGAATACGGATTTTCCACCCTTAGCCGGGGGGTGGTATCGTATCCCCATGTTAGAGCCCCAGGGTAGCGCTACCCCGAGCTCATGAATACGGCCCCTGGGCTTTAGAGAGAGACATGAAGGGGCTGCCGTTATGTATATCCACATAATAAATTATATAGTACACATGAAGAACCCTTTTCCAAAACGCGATAAGCCCCGATCATAAAAATGAGCTTGCAATGCCAATGCCACGCCTGTAGCTTGTGCTTTGTAAAAGAGCTCTTCATATATATAAATTATAATTATAAAGAGATCTTCATATATATATATACATATGTGAAGAGTTATTTTCCAAAGCATGAGCTATGAGCTTGACATGGGCATTGCAAGCTCATTTTGTATATCGGGCTTATCGCGTTTTGGAAAAGAGCTCTTCATATATATATGTATGAGTTTCTTAAATAATAATAATAAACACAATCTAACATGAAATGACTTTGAAAACTGTAGCGACAATAAATATATCACTGTTTGATAATACATTTATCCAGAAATCAGTTTTAAACAGGTCGGTTGTTGGAGTTTTACTTCCTGGCTACATCTAAGGTCATATCAGGACGGGACACACATATTCACTATTTTCACAAAATACGGTGAAACCCCAATTTTCTCGATCAGGTTTCGAAAGCCTTGATCTACCAAAACGGGAGACGGACGCTCCACCCATTCGGTCATCCTATCTGGTTTGCATCGAGGGTTCCAGTTAGCAAAACCCCGAGCATGCAGAGAGGTACATCACCTGAGGTGACTCTAGTTATTTGTGTTTATACTGGCACCTGCCGCTGGTGCCGCTGGTGCCGCTGGTGCCGCTGGTGCCGCTGGTGCCGCTGGTGCCGCTGGTGCCGCTGGTGCCGCTGGTACCGCTGGTGCCGCCGGTGCCGCCGGTGCCGCTCGTGCCGCTCGTGCCGCTCGTGCCGCTCGTGCCGCTCGTGCCGCTCGTGCCGCTCGTGCTGTCGGTGCCGCTGGTGCCGCTCTGACGCTGGTGCCGCTGGTGCTGGTGCCGCTGGTGCCGCTGGTGCCGCTGGTGCCGCTGGTGCCGCTGGTGCCGCTGGTGCCGCTGGTGCCGCTGGTGCCGCTGGTGCCGCTGGTGCCGCTGGTGCCGCTGGTGCCGCTGGTGCCGCTGGTGCCACTGGTGCCGCTGGTGCCGCTGGTGCCGCTGGTGCCGCTGGTGCCACTGGTGCCGCTGGTGCCGCTGGTGCCACTGGTGCCGGCGGTGCCACCGGTGCCGCCGGTGCCGCCGATGCCGCCGGTGCCGCCGGTGCCGCCGGTGCCGCGGTGTGTGGTGCCGCTGGTGCCGCTGGTGCCGCTGGTGCCGCTGGTGCCGCTGGTGCCGCTGGTGCCGCTGGTGCCGCTGGTGCCGCTGGTGCCGCTGGTGCCGCTGGTGCTGCTGACTCTCCTCGGCAAATGTTCGCTGGTACTCGGCCACCATGAGTAACAAGTGCCATCTGTGACAGGCAGCAGCCGGTTAGAACCGTGATATATCCCTGAGGTCAGCTGGAACTGTGATTGTATAGATCCCTGATGCGCGAAAAGGAAGAGAGGAAGGCGGGGGTGGAAATAAAGGCGTTTATTTACGCCTCAGAGAGACAGAGTATACAGAGGCATGACAGAGAGGCTCATGAGGAGCAACAGTAAATAAGCTCATAAGGAGCAACAGTGTAATAAAATGACAAAAAAGAACAAAGGTAAAGAGGCTCATGAGGAGCAATACAGAGTATACAGAGGCACGACAGAGAGGCTCATGAGGAGCAACAGTAAATAAGCTCATAAGGAGCAACAGTGTAAATAAAATGACAATAAAAGAAGAAAGGTAAAGAGGCTCATGAGGAGCAATACAGCAGGGGGGGCTCATGAGGAGCAGAGAGGAGATGTACATGAAGAGTAAAGGTTCAGTTAGAGTCAAATGTCATGTAGATGTTCAGTGAGGGGGTGCCGAGGAGCCCTCCACCAAAGAGTAGGAGAGGGCTCGAGGCGCGCCCGAGGCGGGGGCACGGGGCGCCCGAGGCGGGGGCCCGGAGATGGAGGTCTGGGTGAGAGGAGGGTCCGGGGCCTAGGTGGAGGGGGAGCGGGCGGCCAAAAAAGGGGGGCCCGCTCCTGAGATGTGATGTCGGCAGAGGGTTCCTGTGAGGCTGGGCTGGGCTGTGGGGCTGGGTGGCGTGGGTGACCAGGGTGACCTGGGGGCATGGGTGACCAGCAGTCTGATGGTGATTGCGGTGAGAGCGTAGGCAGGGTGGCTGGACATAGTTCCAGGGTGCCATGGCTGGGTGACATGGGTGACCAGGGTGACCTGGGGGCATGGGTGACCAGCAGTCTGATGGTGACTGCGGCGAGAGCGTAGGCAGGGTGGCTGGAGGCAGTTCCAGGGTGCCATGGCTGGGTGACGTGGGTGACGTGGGTGACGTGGGTGACGTGGGTGACGTGGGTGACGTGGGTGACCAGCAGTCCGATGGTAACTGCGGCGAATAGCGTAGGCAGGGTGGCTGGAGGTAGTTCCAGGGTGCCATGGCTGGGTGACGTGGGTGACGTGGGTGACGTGGGTGACGTGGGTGACGTGGGTGACGTGGGTGACGTGGGTGACCAGCAATCCGATGGTGACTGCGGTGAGAGCGTAGGCAGGGTGGCTGGAGGTAGCTCCAGGGTGCCATGGCTGTGGTATCGGCAGAGGGTTCCTCGTGAGGCTGGGCTGGGCTGTGGTCTGAGGTGTGCGGTCCGAGGTGATGATCCCCGGCTCTGACTGGGCGGCGCTTCGATCGGTGGTCGCTGGGAGGTTGTCGGTGGAGGTGAGGAGGTTCTCGGCATGGAGGTGGTGGTGAGGCGCCGGAGAGGGCCCCCCGCCCCGGCCCGAGGCGGCCGGGGTCTGTGCTCCCCGGGGCGGTGCTTGAGGTGGCGGGGGGGGTGCGCTCCCCCGGCGACGTGTGCCCGAGGTGATGTGATGGGCGGTGGGCTGTACATCGTCCGAAGCCGACGGGCCGTGATCTGTCTGAGGGCAGCCTCGGCGCCCGAGGGCTGGCCCCGAGGCGCCGGGGAGGGACCCAGGGCCGAGCTGGGCGAGGCGCCTCCCGGCGTGCCCGAGGAGGGGGCCGGTGTGGCCGCGGCGGTCGTCCGGGGTCCCTTCCGCGGTGCTTGAGGCGGCGGGGGAGGGCGCGCCCCCGCGGGGTCGTGTGCCCGAGGTGCTGGGATGGGCGGTGTGCCGAACGCCGTCCGCCGCCTCGGGGCGGGTGGTGGCGTCCCCTCGGGCGCGGTGGTGAGACGGCTGCCGCGCGGGGAGGGTCGGGGTCCCCCCGACTCCAGGGCGTCCGGTGCTTGAGGCAGCGGGGGAGGGCGCGCCCCCGCGGGGGCGTGTGCCTGAGGTGCTGGGATGGGCGGTGTGGCGTATGCCGTCCGCCGCCTCGGGGTGGGCGGTGGCGTCGCCTCGGGCGCGGCGGTGAGACGGCTGCCGTGTTCTTGTTACGGGTGGGCCACCCCCGGCAGGGTCGCTTGAGGCGGCGGCGGGGGGGAGGCCCCGCCTGCGGCGCGCGCCCGAGGTGCTGGGGCGGTCGGTGTGGTGTAGGCGGTCGGCGTGGTGAAAGGGGGTTGCCCTCGGGCTCTCTTCGATTCGAGGGCGTCCAGGCGGGCGTAGAAGCGGGCGGTGGTGGCGCGCTGGAGGGCCCCAAGGTCGAGGAGAGCCTTGAGAATCGAACTTGTCTCGGTGCCCGAGGCGGGGTCCGAGGGTGCCGACGGAGAGGCCGGGGCCGAGGAGGGCGACGCGCCTCCCGGCGCGCCCGAGGAAGGTCCCGGCGTGGCCAGGGCGGTCGCCCGGGAGCTCTGGCGGCCCGTGCCCTTGCCGTGTCTGGGCATCCTGGAGCGGTTCGAGGGGATGCAGCGGTCCGAGGTGAAGAATGCCAAACAGGAAAACGGGAAGAGAGCTGGAAGGCGGCAGGAGGGCGAGTGCCTGAGGGAGGCCGGCGGGCGACCTTATAAGGGAAGGGGGAGGGGCGACAGCAGGTGGGGTGTGAAAGCTGCCGGCCCGGGGGAGGGCGAGAGGTGGCGAGCAGCGGGCGTCGGGTGAGGCGCGAGTGCTGCGCGACACGGGGCCGGGGGGAGGTGGCGGCGCGCGGCGGCGTCGGGCGAGGTGGGAAAGCAGCGTGACAGCGCGGGGCGGGGGAGGGTCTCTTCCTCTCCTCGCATCAAACGTAATGCTACGCATTACGACCAAGGTGTTTGCTGAAACTGTGATATATGCAGGACAACAACCGGTTAGAACTGTGATAAATCCCTCCTGAGTAGACTAAAGATATGGTATATCCGAGACCAGGGGCCATATGCAGGAGTGAGTGTTAGCGAGCCAAAACGCGTTTAGATGGGATTTCTGGTTTAGCGCCGAAAAGTTGGTATGCATGGAGCAGTGTTAGACCTAACACCACGCGTTTGAGGTCCGCGACACTAACCCCGTTTCATATGACGTTTACGGGTGGTGTTAGCGTAAGGTTGTCGCCAAATCTATTGAATGCGATCATATTTAACAGAATTACATACACAATAAGTGAAATTTGATCAATTTAACCCTAAATTCAAACCGTTATTAAGGCTACCGCTGCATTGGCGGCGATATTACTAGTGTCGAATCGACGAATGTAAAGTAAACAAATCGCCGCCGTCGCGGCCGCCGCGTCCACGTCGACATCCATACTGGCCGACGTCTACGCATTGGCGGCAATGTATTAGCGATTTGTTTACTTTATGCTCTTCGATTCGAAAATATAAATATTAATATCACCGCCGTTACGGAGGCAGCGTTAATATTGCTTCGAATTTAGGGTTAATTTCCTCAAAGTTCACTTATTGCGTATTTAATTCTGTTAAATATGATAGCATTTAATAGATTTAAGCCTAATATATGGGTACAGATGCAGAGGGATTTCCCAAATCTATGAATAAATTCAGGTTTAGCTACAATGAAAGTGTTACGCGCTCCTGCATACGACTTGATACAGTTCCCGACGTCGGGGATAGCCAAACGGTAAAAGGCTCTAACACCAAACCCCGCTAACACTGACTCCTGCATATGGCCCCTGACGGGGAGACCGAATGAGTAGAGCATACATCTACTGTTTTTGGGAGATTGGGAGATCCGAACCCATGAGTTGGTGGGTTCGAACCCTGGTCGAGTCAAACCAATGACTTAGAAATTGATACTTGTCGTTTCCTAGCTTGGTGCTAGGGCAAGGACTGGTTGGCTCAGTGTCAGGATAATGTGACTGAGTGGAATATCAGGTCATGGTGCTGGCAGCCTGGTTTCACAGTGGGGCAGCACTATAACATCACCATGAGTGCCTAGTCACAAGTTGGTACCCAACCTGATATGACCTTAGATGCTGCTAGGACGTAAAACAACAAACAAACAAATGATATACCCCAGAATTGCTACCTGGAATTATGCTTTATTAGATTAGAACGTGACATATTGCTGTTGAGTGACCTACATCTGTGATATGCTGTTGAGTGACCTACAACTGTGGTATATTGCTGTTGAGGGAGCTACAACTGTGATATATTGTGGTTGAGTGATCTACAACGGTGATATATTGCTGTTGAGTGACCTGCAATTGTGATATATTGTTGTTGAGTGAGCTACAACTGTGATATATTGTGGTTGAGGGAGATACAACTGTGATGTTTTGATGGTGAGTGAGCTACAACTGTGATATATTGCTGCTGAGTGAATTACAACTGTGATATATTGTTGCTGAGTGAGCTACACCTGTAATATATTGTTGCTGAGTGAGATACAACTGTGATATATTGTTGCTGAGTGAGCTACAACTGTGATATATTGTTGCTGAGTGAGCTCCAGTTCTGATATATTGTTGCTGAGTGAGCTACAACTGTAATATATTGTTGCTGAGTGAGCTACAACTGTGAGATATTGTTGCTGAGTTAGCTACAAATGTTATAAATTGTTGCTGAGTGAGCTACAACTGTGATATATTGTTGCTGAGTGAGCTACAAATGTGATATATTGTTGCTGAGTGAGCTACAACTGTGAGATATTGTTGCTGAGTGAGCTATAACTGTGATATATTGTTGCTGAGTGAGCTACAGCTCTGATATATTGTTGCTGAGTGAGCTACAACTCTGATATGTTGTTGCTGAGTGACCTACAACTGTGATATATTGTTGCTGAGTGAGGTACAACTGTGATATATTGTTGCTGAGTGACCTACAACTGTGATATATTGCTGTTGAGTGAGCTACAACTGTGATATATTGCAGTTGAGTGAGCTACAACTGTGATATATTGCTGTTGAGTGAGCTACAACTGTGATATATTGCGGTTGAGTGAGCTACAACTGTGATATATTACAGTTGAGTGACCTACAACTGTGATATATTGTTGTTGAGTGACCTACAACTGTGATATATTGCTGTTGGGTGATGTACAACTGTGATATATTGCTGTAGAGTGAGCTACAATTGTGATATATTGCAGGTGAGTGAGATACAACCGTGATATATTGTTGTTGAGTGAGCTACAACTGTGATATATTGTTGCTCAGTGACCTACAACTGTCATATATTGCTGTTGAGTGACCTACAACTGTCATATATTGTTGTTGAGTGACCTACAAGTGTGATATATTGCTGTTGAGTGATGTATAACTGTGATATATTGCTGTAGAGTGAGCTGCAATTGATATATTGCAGTTGAGAGGGATTCAACCGTGATATATTGTTGTTGAGTGAGCTACAACTGTGATATATTGTTGCTGAGTGACCTACAACTATGATATATTGCTGTTGAGTGAGCTACAGCTGTGATATATTGTTGCTGAGTGACCTACAACTGTGATATATTGTTGCTGAGTGACCCACAACTGTGATATATTGTTGCTGAGTGAGGTACAACTGTGATATATTGTTGCTGAGTGACCTACAACTGTGATATATTGCTGTTGAGTGAGCTACAACTGTGATATATTGCAGTTGAGTGAGCTACAACTGTGATATATTGCTGTTGAGTGAGCTACAACTGTGATATATTGCGGTTGAGTGAGCTACAACTGTGATATATTACAGTTGAGTGACCTACAACTGTGATATATTGTTGTTGAGTGACCTACAACTGTGATATATTGCTGTTGGGTGATGTACAACTGTGATATATTGCTGTAGAGTGAGCTACAATTGTGATATATTGCAGGTGAGTGAGATACAACCGTGATATATTGTTGTTGAGTGAGCTACAACTGTGATATATTGTTGCTCAGTGACCTACAACTGTCATATATAGCTGTTGAGTGACCTACAACTGTCATATATTGCTGTTGAGTGACCTACGAGTGTGATATATTGCTGTTGAGTGATGTATAACTGTGATATATTGCTGTAGAGTGAGCTGCAATTGATATATTGCAGTTGAGAGGGATTCAACCGTGATATATTGTTGTTGAGTGAGCTACAACTGTGATATATTGTTGCTGAGTGACCTACAACTATGATATATTGCTGTTGAGTGAGCTAGAGCTGTGATATATTGTTGCTGAGTGACCTACAACTGTGATATATTGTTGCTGAGTGACCCACAACTGTGATATATTGTTGCTAAGTGACCTACAACTGTGATATATTCTGACATGGTAGCTTTGAACGGTGAAATAACCTTGATAATTGGGGTATGATTGTATAGATTAGAACTGTGATATACGGGCTAAGATAGATTGGTTGGTTGTTGGAGTTTTAAGTCCGGGTAACATCTAAAGTCATATCAGGATGGGTACCGACTTGTGACAGTGCTCACTCATGGCACCTTTATAGTGCTGCCCCACTGGGAGACCCAGTCAACAGCACCATGACCTAATATCCCACTCAGTCACATTATCCTGACACTGTCCCAACCAGTCCATACCCTATTCGAATAATGTCGAGCGCCTGGCTAGGAAGTGACAAGTATCAATGTTTAAGTCATTGGTTTGAGTCGACCAGGATTTTGAATCCCACGATCTAGCAAAACGGGAGACGGACGCTCAACTCACTCGGCCATCCCGTCTGGTGCCCCGAACTTATCTCATGGGAGTATTTTCCTCAAGGGATAGAGAGTCCATTATTTCATGGGAGTATTTTCCTCAAGGGATAGAGAGTCCATTATTGACGATTCTGAGACGGGGACTACGGGCAAGGCGATCTGATAAACAACTCCTGCAATACATCATCAGATATATAGACGGCATCTAATATTAATATTTAGAGACTAGACAGCGGGCAGGTCACGCGGCCATTGCATTGCATACATGAGTGGAAGCACACACGAGTATTTGGTGATACTGATAGTGGTGCAACTGGTGATACTAGTGATGATAGTGAAACTAGTGATGATGGTGGTGGTGATGAAGTTGTGATAATGGTGATAATTGTGATCACAGTGGTAATGGTGATTATGGTGATAATGGTGATAATGGTGATAATCGTGGTACTGGTAATATTGGTAATACTGGTGATGCTGGTGATGGTGGTGATACTGTGGATAATGGTGATAATAGTGATTATGGTAATAATGGTGATAATGGTGATGAGGATGATACTGGTGATAGTGGTGGTACTGGTAAAACTGGTGATACTGGATATGCAGGTGATAATGGCGATAGGGGTGATAATTATGATAATGGTGATAATGGTGATACTGGTGATACTGGTAATATTGGTAATACTGGTGATACTTGTAATACTAGTGATAATGGTGATAAGAGTGATGTTGGTGATGGTGATGTTGGTGATGGTGATAATGGTGATGATGGTGATAATGGTGATACTGATAGTACTGATGATACTGGTAATACTGGTGAAACTGGTAATACTGGCAATACTGGCAATACTGGCAATACTGGTAATACTGGTAATACTGGTAATACTGGTAATACTGGTAATACTGGTAATACTGGTAATACTGGTAATACTGGCAATACTGGTAATACTGGTAATGATGGTAATACTGGTAATACTGGTAATACTGGTAATACTGGTAATACTGGTAATACTGGTAATACTGGTAATACTGGTAATATTGGTAATACTGGTAATATGGTATACTGGTAATTGGTTACTACTGGTAATACTGGTAAAACTGGTAATAATGGCAATACTGGCAATACTGGTAATACTGGTAATACTGGTAATACTGGTAATACTGGTGATACTGGTGATAATGGTGATAATGGTGATACTGGTGACACTGATAGTTCTGGTAAAACTGGTAATACAGGCAATACTGGTAATACTGGTAATACTGGTAATACTGGTAATACTGGTAATACTGGTAATACTGGTAATACTGGTAATACTGGTAATACTGGTAATACTGGTAATACTGGTAATACTGGTGATACTGGTGATAATGGCAATACTGGTGATAATGAAGATACTGGTGATTATGGTGATACTTGTGAGTAGACTCTTGTGATATTGGAGAACTGTCCGCCGGACCCGAATTTTTATTTCAAAACGACGATCACCAATTTAATTTGTGTTATTTGGCCTAAGGGGGAAAACGCGTGGAATTAATACACTTAAAGAACAAACAACAAATGGTTGTTGTTGGTGTTTTACATCCCAGCAACATCTTAGGTCGTACCAAGACCGGTATCGACTTGTGAAGACAGCACACACTCATTTTGGATTTATAGTGCTGCCCCACTGAAAGATCGCATCACCAGCATCCATATTATGACTGGTACCGACTTGTAACAGGACACATTCATTTCGGCTGTATAGTGCTGCCCCATAGAAATACCAGGACTCTAGCACCATTACCCAATCACAGTATTATAATACTGAGCCAACCAGTCGTTGCTCTATCCAATTAATGCCGAGCGCCATACTAGGTAGCGAAAGATATTAATTTTGTGCGTAATTGGTATGAGGCGGCCGGGTTTCGAACCCACGACCTCAACCAAGGGAAGCCTGCCCTGCGGCTATACCGACTCGGCCATTCGGTCCAGTCTACAATAAGTGGACAACATAATTACAATGAGGGGATTGCATACGTAGGGAAAAATAGAAAAATGCCCCCCCCCCCACCCCACCATACCTATTCGGCCTCCATACTCCAGGGCAGAGACTCTATTTTTACCACACCCACTCAATCCTGTTTTTAAATGTCCTACTTCGTAAGGGTCGGCCCAGACGTCCTCCTCTGAGGTCCAGGTCATCTGGCACAGTGTCCCCCTCGACTGGGAAGAAATGGACTAATTGTCCTCTCATTGCTTAAAGCTACATAGTCCGATGAAAAATTAAATTTTCAAAACCAAACCAATTATCTAGGTCAGATTCTACATATCTATCTTAGATACTGATGCACATATTAAGCATTTGTTTCTGCATAGAAGGCAATACTGAGGCAATTTAACAGAACCTGTTATTGCAGAAGTCTATGGTGTCAGAGTTTTGGCAAGCTTGCCAAAACTAATTTTCCATGCTTGCACTCAAAATATCTAAAAAAAAAGTTTACCATTTAAAATAAGAGTAACTTTGAACTAATATAAAGTAGATACTAGCTAAGCATTAAGTTATTTATAGATTTGGGAAATCCCTCGAGTCGACAATATGAATAACGCCGCCAATGCGGCGGTGGCATTAATATCGGTTCAAATTTAGGGTTAAATTGATCAAATTTCACTTATTGCGTATTTAATTCTGTCAAATATGATAGCATTCAATAGATTTGGGCCTAATAAATTGCCGCTGGCAGCCGCATCGACATCGCTTTCCATACTGACGGATGAAACCGTCGATGCGGCGGTGGCGGCGGCAATTTGTTTACTTTACGTTTGTCGATTCGAAAATATTAATATTAATATCGCCGCCGTTGTGGCGGAAACATTAATCTCGCTTCGATTTTAGGGTTAATTTAATAAAATTTCACTATTTGACTATGTAACTTTGTTAAATATGACACGATTGAATAGATTTGATACCTTACACCGCTGTAAACTAGCAAAATTTCTGGTTGACCTTAACCTAGTTTAAGCTTCTGGTGTTAGGCCTATCACTGACTTGTGCATACCATTTTTCACCGCTAAACGGGAATTCCTGCCAAACACCGTTTTGCCACGCTAACACTGACTCCTGCATACGGGCCCTGCACACAAATGAGTGATTGATCACTAATTAATGGTTCATCACTATGTTCACAGCAGAGGGTAATTAATATTAACCGCAAAAAGCTAGTTGTAAAATTTTCCGATATATGAGATATGGGCTATGGAGAACTTTGCTATAATAAATTGCAACTTGTTTATGAAATGATAAATGGTATGTAAAAACAAAGGCATATAAGGTATATGTGGAGCTGGTGATCCATTACTAATTGAGAATAGAAATTGTGTATCAATATAGTTAGAGAGAGAGGGTCACTTCTTGACATGTGGGACAGTCTTTGGGAAGTCGCCTCACATACCCCGTCCCCTCCAAGTGTTATTTATTGATCACTGCACCAGATACAACAGGGCATTGTAGCCAGATCTAACAATGCCTTGGTTACAAGGATATTGAACCCTCATTGGTGGATAGAGGAATACCTGTTAGTGATTGGAAGACTGGATCATGTGATCACCACCATCTTGTTTCTTGAAACTATATATACAATAAATCAGGGAGTCTCACTCTCCTACCTTTTACTCTTTATCTACTTTCCTTCCTTGCCTGTAGTGATTTCCTATTAGCCTATCTACAACACTCAAACCGCCAGCCGTCGACTTTACATAGTGGTATTTATTCTGTCTGTCTTGTTAATCACATTCACATGCATACATAGAAATTTACACAAAATTCCAAAATAGTCAGATCCATCTGAAATGATAGCAAAGACCATCACTGATGCAATTTATGAAATGGTTTCACTAATTGTGTCAGCTGACTGCGAAATTTAACTCACCAAATCTTTTTCCGAAATTACAGTAGGCAATATAGTCTACTTGATTTTAGTCACTCTAAGATTTGCTTATGTTTCAAATTGGCAAAGAGGTCTCATATGTTATTTACCTTAAAACAGTGTTGACACTAGGCTATAGAATGCACACTATTATAACTTGCATACAGCCTGCGAAAAAGGAAAGGAAAGCTTGCTTTATTTAACGACGAGCACATTGATTTGTATCATCGGCTATTGGATGTACAAAATATGGTCATTCTGACACATTTCTTTTTAGGACGGGGTGGCCGAGACGGGGTGGCCGAGTGGGTTGGAGCGTCCGTCTCCCGTGCTGGTAGATCGTGGGTTCGAGTCCCGGTCGAGTCAAACCAATGACTTTAAAATTGATACTTGTCGCTTCCTAGCCAGGCGCTCGGCATTATTAGGATAGGGCAAGGACTGGTGTGCTCAGTGTCAGGATAATGTGACTGAGTGGGATATCAGGTCATGGTGCCGGCGGCCTGGTTTCCCAGTGGGACAGCACTATAAAGTCGCCATGAGTGCGCACTGTCACAAGTCGGTACCCGTCCTGATATGACCTTAGATGTTGCTAGGATGTAAAACAACAACAAACAAACAAACAAACTTTTAGGAAACCCACTGCCCCCACATAGGCTACTCTTTCCAATAAGCAGCAAAGGGTCTTTTATATACACTTTCCCACAGACAGGACAGCACATACCACCTCCTTTGATGAACCAGTTGTGAACCACTGGTTGGAATGGAGGTTAACATCCTGGTAACATCTAAGATCATATTATATCAGACCAGACGGGATTGCCGAATGAGATTGAGCCTCCGCCTCCTGTTTTGGGAGATTAGGGGATCTGAACCCATGGGTTCGTAGTTTCGAACCCTGGTCGACTTAGACTTACAAAATTGACACTTGTCACTTCCTAGCCTGGCGCTCGGCATTATTAGGATAGGTCAAGGACTGGTTGGCTCATTGTCAGGATAATGTGACTGAGTGTGGGCAGCGTGAATTCAAATTGAATATATTGCTGCTGCCAGCCTGGTTTCTCAGTGGGGCAGCACTATAAATTCACCATGAGTGCACACTGTCACAAGTCGCTGCCCGTCCTGATATGCTAAGATGTAAACAACAAAACACAAACAAAAAAAGAACATCCAAGGTCATATCAGGACGGGGCATTCAAGATAAAACTGTTAACTGTTAAACTGTTAAACTGTTAAACTGTTAAACGGTTAAACGCCTATTAAAGGCACCAAGACCAAATATTTGTGTTAGGAAAAAGTGGCATAGATGATTTCCACCACTAACCTGCCCTCTGGTGGTAGTAGCAAGAACTAATGTTGTGGGTATCAGCAGTGCACTGCGCATGCTCCAATGGGTAGCGTATGTTCTGCACATGTGTAGGCAATATACAACAGTTCATCGGCGGACAGCGTGAATTCAAATTGTTATCCCTGCTGTTTAAATCACAGACTATTCGATACGCAACAATGAAGTGCAATTTAACACACTTTCTGTGTTATAATCTCGAGACATGATTGTACATACATGTACGAATATGCAGTAAATAAGACAAAGTAAAATAATTTTAAATAGGTTTTAACATTTCAGCTTCCACCCATTTAAAACACTGCTCTTTCACAACCAAAGAGCATGTTAGCAATGAGGATTCATTTGTTTGTTTGCTGTTGTTTTACGTCCTAGCAACATCTAAGGTAATATCAGGAAGGGTACTGCGTTGTGACAGTGCGCACTCATGGTGACTTTATAGTGCTGCCCCACTGGAAGATTAGGCCACCAGCACCATGACCTGATATCCCACTCAGTCACATTATCCTCACACTGAGCCAACCAGTCCTTGTCCTATCCTAATAATGCCAAGCACCAGGTTAGGAAGCGACAAGTATCAATTTTTAAGTCATTTGTTTGACTCAACCAGGGTTCGAACCCACGACCCCATGATCTACCAACACGGGAGATGGACACTCTAACTCATTCAGCCATCCCGTCTGGTCTAGCAATGAGGAAGTCCATGCCAAGATCCAGCAGGCAATTTGAACCACACGGAAGATCTGCTGGCGATCATAAATTGATGCAGACTGCAGTGGTACGGCCATATTTCCCCTGTTCATCAGGTCTGGCTAAATCCATCTTGCAAGGCACAGTGAAAGGGGGAGAAAATAAGGCCAACAAAGGAAGAGGTGGGAAGACATGATTGATTGTTTCGTGGTTGGTTTACGCCGTGTCGGCAGCATAGGCCATATTCACGGTGAGAAATGTTTGGTTTTTGTTCAAACCATCGCTTTTACATGTAAAGGCAGACAATCAATTATGTGCCAATAGACACTCATTAAATTAGAAAGCTCACAATCATATATTTGTGGTCAAGGGAAACAAATTCCCATAGAAAAAGAAAAGTTTTATTAATAATTGATAGAATCTATTTAGTAAACTATATGAGGTGGTACAGTCCAGGTGCCCTCAAAAAGGCTCAAATGTTTTCCAGTTTTACCTTAGTAAAAAGGTCACGCATACTGTCTGCAGTGTAGAACTGTTCGCGCAGGGCCAAAAAATCAATGCAACTTAGTCAAATGTGTTTGAGTGTCAGCGGGGACTGACACCCAATACATTCAGGGGGAGGTTCCCCCTTGAGCAGAAAAGCATGTGTAAGCCACGAGTGGCTAATACGGCAGTGGCTAAGGACCACTTGGTCCCGCCGACCTCCTCCATGAGTCTGTGGTGTCTTTCCCACAGGTGGTTCAATTTCTTTAAGTTTATTAATGTTTTCATCCCACTCATGTTGCCATTTGGATTTTATGTGGATGGCTATTAGTGGTTTCAGATCAGAGTGAGGGATCAGACACGGTTCAAGATCACAGTTCAGGGCCTTCTTCGCAGCCTGATCAGCTCGTTTGTTTCCTTGTATGCCGGCATGGCCAGACACCCAGAACAGGTGGATGTCATACCCATCCTTTGTCAGTTGGTTCATTTTATAAATGACCATTGCTAGAATAGGATGATTCATTTTCAGTCCAGCAACAGCCAAGAGGCAAGAGAACGAATCACTGTATATAACATAGTTAGTGTGGTTGGATACCTCGATACACTCCAATGCGAGAAGGAGTGCTCGGGCTTCTGCAGTGAAAACCGAGCTCTGATCGGGCAAACGTACACCAAATTTTTCCCGTCAGCAGACTGCCACAGCAGCTACCCGGCTTTGGTCTTTCGAACCATCAGTGTATATGGAGAGGTGGTCTGCAAACTGGCCTTGAATCTCTGCATGCAGTCCTTGGTACTCAAGTGGATGTGCCCCAGACTTCCTCAGTTCCGCGAATCGGAAGATAACCGATGGCTTTCTCAACGACCACGGGGGATGTTCTGGGACTTTGGCGGGAAGACAACATAAGGGACTGAACAAGCCTGAAGCTTGGCAAGTCGCAGCGGGTAGTGGAGAACCGGGGAAAATCGAGAAAACTGGGCGCAAAGTCAGCTGTGGTGACCCAATGGCTGTCATGGTTAAGTGATTGATAACGATGATGATGACGATGATGATCACAATCATGACGACGTGCATGTTACACTATTGTTGAGAAGCCTTATTTTACCAACATGTAGGGATTACAATAAACAGATATTCCAAATGGGCCTCACTCATCCTTCGGGCTCGACCCATTTGAAACTGCAGCGTCCACTAGTGAAGACTGGTCCCTTTTTAAAGAGCTGTTCCCTTTTTAGCCAGCACCCGAGATGCAATGTCAATGCCTGATTAACTCTGAAAGGTTTCAGTAACCCTAACAAAAAATTCCAAACAATTTCACCGAGTTAAAAGTAAATTCAAAGTACTCTGTCAAAAAAAAACAATGAATTATTAGTCTGAAACCAGCTGGAAGGTAGGTGAAAGTGGAACAGCAAGCGAAAGAGTAAGAGTAAGCAAAAAACAAAGAGTAGGAGTACGAGTAACAACATGGATAACCAGCAGTAGAGTAAGAGCAACAATAAGAACAGGATTAGCTTAAAAGTAAGAGTAAGACTCCAAAGTGGATGGAAACGCTGCCGGCATCGCGAAATCTGACATAATTTAACCATTCTAAAAACACTTCCACCTCCATTAATTCTGCTTTGTTTGAAATAAACATTATATGCCATGAATGCGTGTTCTTTTCACGTTTAGGGTCTTCAATTTTTAATTAACATGATGAAATAAAGTAGAGTCAATGGCCACTTGTTTGGGTGTACCATCAACAGCTCTGTGCATGTTTGCCAAAGTCTGTTTGCATCCAGTCTTAGCTACTCCCTTCCCTAAAATTGCTACCATTGTCACCTGAGCTAAAAATAACTAATTAATCAGGATCGTCAAATGATATCATCAGAAAGCTAAAAGTCTTCTTCTACCTAACCAGAACAATATTTGTTTAAGATTTATATCATACTTGGCAAGATTGGTCTGAGAAATGACCATCTCTTCCTGTCTCCCGCACCAGAGCGACAAACATGGTGTTGATGGAAGCTTCTGTTTCAGCAGGAAAAGCTTGACGTGGCACCCATCAATGATGACATTAGAGTATTTTAGAGTATTGAAGGTGCCAGACATTGAAGACATTTCTGAAGTGTATTGTTTCTGAGGGAATCTGTTTAATCACCTTAATAAAGTTAAATGTTTGCAGCCTAGACTTGTAGTCACCTAGCAATGCCTATAAAAGTGAACCTTCAGTTTTTGCCTCTTATTAATTGAAAACCTCTATGATCATATACAGCTTTTGATTCTGATTATTTTGGAATAAAAAATAGAGGGATAGTGTAACTAGAATGGAAGTTATGATGTTTCAAAGAATTTATCATTAATCCTGATGATATTCAGTAGAAATTAAGGAATTTAGCTAGTTTCGCATGCAATATCTGAAAGAATAATAAAGCTAATGGTCTGGAAAAAAATGGAGCCTGCTATTTCTGCTATAGAGAGTGACATTCTTTAATATTGGACAAATGATATGCAACATAGATTTTGTGTTGGGCCTTAAAAACCTAGATTTCCCAAATTTGGAAATGTGCACAAATTTATAAGGGTGTAAAAATGAATCTTTAAAACCTCATCATTTCGGGACTTTTCAACAGATCTATATACATTTTATATCGCTGGAATCGGATTTCAAAGATCTATGATCCTATATAATGTTGAACACTGAAACATTAAAATAAAACATCACTTTGGAGTACCTAGTAAGAGTAACAACATGAATAACCAGTGGTAGAGTAAGAGCAACAGTAAGAACAGGATTACTAGCAAGAGCAGGAACAAGAGTAACAGTAAAGGGAAAAGCAAGAGTAGAAACAATGATAAGGAGTAAGAGAAGGGGAGAGTAAGAGTAAGAGAAATACTAAATTCGATACTCAGAGGCAGAGGAAGAGCAAGAGAAGGTGCAAGAGAAAGACAAAGTACATACTTACAAATGGGTATGTACGTGACATCTGATCACTGTCACCACCATTAATAGCACCTGGTGCCTCCCGCCTCCCGCCTCCCGCCTCCCACCACCCACTACCACCCACCTCCCGCCCCCGCCTCACACCACCCACTGCCAGCCTCCCGCCTCTCACCTCCCACCTCCAGCCTCTCGCCTTTTTTTTGTTGTTGAAGATTTATACTGCCTATCATGGATAAGCCTGAATAGGCTTGTTTTCACCATTAGACAGTTTGTCGATAGAAAGCCCGAGCCTACACTTTTACCGACCCAAGGGATTTTTAACCTCCCACACCACATAGACATGGTATGAGAGCAACTGGCCTTTGATGACGCTGTAAGTTATACACAGCGGTGGAAATCCAAATTGGCAGAGATGGGGGCATGGGGAATCGAACCACCGACCTTCAGATTAGGAGTCCGAACTAGAAAAAAGTCAGACACTCTAACCACTCCGCCACAGAGAACACCTTCCACCACCCACCGCCAGCCTCCTAACTCTCACCTCCAGCCTCCCGCCTCCCACAACCCACCTCCCACCTCTGCCTCCCACACCCACCACCCACCTCCCCTCCCACCCGTCCCGCGGCTACACCACACCACACACCGCCGTTCACGGAGACTCACACCGGCCCCTCCTGCCGCTCACCCCGCCAGGGAGGGGGGGTCTTAGCGCGCCACCTGTAGGACGGGGCGGGCGCTCGCTGCCTGCCACACACAGCCCACTACTCCACTACTCCACTGGCCTTTCAGACATACAGTCGGAGAGACAGCGTCCGCCTGTGTCTCCTCCAGCGTCCAGATACACATGCCATGGTTGCTGAAGTGCTCTAATCACCAATCACATGCCACAGTTACAAAGGTGCTCCATTCACCAATCAGACACCATGGTTGTGGAGGTGGTCCAATCACCAATCTAAGGTACTCCAATCGTCAATCACACGCCACAGTTACTGAGGTGGTCCAATCACCAACCACATGCCACGGTTGCTGAGGTACTCCAATCGCCAATCACATGTCACGGTTGCTGAAGTGCACCAATCACCAATCACCCAGCCATGTATATTGAGGGGCTCCAATCACCAATCACAGGCCACAGTTACTGAGGTGCTCTAATCACCAACCACATGCTATGGTTGCTCAAGTGCTCCAATCACCAATCACATGTGCATATTTGTGTGGCGGTGAGTGCTAATGCCGACGGTGCGCACCTGACAGCTTGATTGAACTGCTCAGTTCAGATCGCACCTGCTAATCTACTCAACTATGTTGCCCATATGGAATGGTGACTGACTGTAAGTTAATTGTTCGCTGGCAGATCTGACATGGATGGCTCTGTTACAGACTGCTTCGGGGGTGGCGAGTTTATTCGCGCTATTGCAGGGTTAGCATCGTGAGCTGTTCAGTGAGCCTGCTCAATGTGACTTGCTCAGTGTGACCTGCTCAATGTGACCTGCTCAGTGAGGCCTGCTCAATTTGACCTGCTCAGTGTGACCTGTTCAGTGTGACCTGCTCAGTGTGACCTGCTCAGTGTGACCTGCTCAGTGTGACCTGCTCAATGTGACTTGCTCAGTGTGACCTGCTCAATGTGACCTGCTCAGTGTGACCTGCTAAGTGTGAACTGCTCAGTGTGATAGAGTGGGAGAGAAAGAGAAAAACTGGGAGAGAGAATCAGATAGAGAGAGAGGGGGAGAGAAAGGAAACGATATCAATTTGAAAGCGTGAGAGAGGGAGGGAAAGAAGAGACAGGGAGGCAGAGGAGGAGAAAGAGAAGTTGAGAGGTAGCGACAGAGGAAGAGAGAGGGAGAAAGAGGAAGAAAGAGGGGAAAAGGAAGAGCGGGAGAAAGGGAGAGCGGGGAAAAGAAGGAGAGGGGGTGAAAGGCTGAGTGAGCTGCAGAGAGTGGGAGAGAGTGGAAGTGGGAGGCAGAGAGTGTGAAAGAGAAGGCGAGGGTCGGAGAGGGCGATAGAGGGAGACGGAGAAGGAGAGAGAGTGGGAGAGCATGGGAGAGAGTGGGAGAGGGGGGAGTGGAAGGTAAAGTGTGTGAAAGAGAAGTAGAGGGACGGAGAGGGAGATAGAGGGAGAGGGAGAAGGAGAGAGAGTGGGAGAGCTTGGGAGAGAGTGGGAGAGGGGGGAGTGGAAGGGAGAGATTTTGAAAGGGAGGGATAGGGCGTGAGAGGGAGATAGAGGGAGAGGGAACAGGAGCGAGAGTGGGAGAGGAGGGAGAGAGTGATCGGCAGTAGGTACGTTCCATTGAGAGCTGCTCGGGATTGAGTTGCTCTGTTATTCTTTTATTCAGAACACAGGTGGGCTGGCTTGTCTTTTTGTGTAGACATAATCATCGTTATCAGCAGTATCACCGTGCTGATAACGGGTGAGTATCACAAGTGCAGCGCTTATTACAGATATATAGATAACGTCTGTGCTGCCAATATTATCTATACATATATATCTCGTGTGTGTTTTTAACTCGGTCTAGGCAAGAGGGTGAACCTATTTTAGACACACAAAAAAGGACATGTTGGATGCAGGGATGTGTGGGGAGCTTGAAGGAGCTGAGTAAAAATTACAATCCCATAGTTTAGATGCCTTTGCTATTTATATTCAGACAGTATATTAAATAATACTTATTTATAATATATATATTTATATGTTAAAAGAACATTAGGTACAGCGACAATATGATATTATATATCATAGGCGATCCCTATCACCAACGTACCATGTGATGTCAATTGAAGAACACTAGCGCTGTGCGTAGCAAGTCAGCGTGCAGCATGCACTGTCGGAAAGGTATTATAGAGGAATTCCACCACCAAATCGCTGGGGGGAAAAAATCAACGTTGTTGGTGGCAGCTTCACTGCACATGCTCCTTGGAAAAAGGTCTATTGCAGAGTGCTTCTGAGTGTTGCGGCCGGCAGCGCACAAGAAAAACGTGTTGTTTCACTGTCTGAGATGAGATCTCTGCCCGTGTATAAATACTTCCACTTGTGGCTTCTTTCACTCAAACTGCTCGCTGGCAACACCCCAACTCCCCACATCCCTACATCCCCCCACCCCCCAGCCCTTGCGGCAAGAATGAGCAGGTGAACTTTTGCTGGCAGTGTGATTATAGAAAGATTCTTCCTCATTCGGGATTGCCTCACCGTGGGAACTAGCTCTAAGTCGGGATTGCGCCAGCTGTGTGATTTCAGAAATGTTTCACCTCGTTCCCGATTGCCTCAGCGTGGGAACTAGCTCTAAGTCGGGATGCACCCCAATGCCTTGCGGAAAGGTAAGAATCAGCACGTGAACTTGCACCAGCGGTGTGATTCCAGAAATATTTTGCCTCATTCCCGATTGCCTCAAAGTGGGAACTAGCTCTACATTGGGACTCGCCCCTCCACGCCTTGTGGCAAGGTAAGAATCAGCAGGTGAATCGGTGTGAGCAGTGTGATAGCAGAAAGATTCTGCCTTGCTCCAAATTACCTCAGTGTGGGAACTAGCTCTAAGTCGGGATTCCTGCCATGCAGACAGACACAGTCGCTGAGCGAATTGAAGACCTGCTCACATCTGCTCACCTGCATGACTTGCACATGCGCACTAAGCACACGCAACCAGTTCGCCAAGTCGGCACTGTGGGAGGCGGACCCGCCAGAGGAACCACGTGATCGGTACACGTATATGAGCTGCTAGCCGCAGTGAGTGAGTCGGCTTAAGTCCTTAGCCCCCTCCCTCCCCCACACACGCACAGTGCGCGTGCATCAATCCATGTCTGCGCATGCGCATGTGTGTACGCGTGCGTGCTTTTAACATCAGGCACGACTGCTCACAGCCGACTTCTCCCGCATCCACCCGCATCCATCACGCCTTCCATCTGCCGCATTCCGCGACATCCCAGGACACCTCACAGAATCCCACCGCATCCCACCACTTCCCGCAACCCACCCCCCACCCGTCGAATCCCGCCGAATCTCGCCGAATCCTATCGAGTCCAACGGAATCCCGCCGAATCACCCCGAAACCCGCCGAATCCTATCCAATCCACCCCAATCCCACTGAATCATCCCGAATCCTGCCAAATTACCCCGAAACACCCCCAATCACCCCGAATCGCCTCAAGAATCAAACCAAGAATCACACAGAGAAAATCACGCCAAATCCCACCCGACACCAAAACCCCCACCGCCATGTCTCCGACGGCGACCATGGCGGTGATGGCGGCAGCTGTAGCCGCGGCCGCCTCGCAACAACTTCAACAGCACCAGCAACATCAACAACAAGAACAGCTGCAACAACACCACCAACACCAGCAGCATCAGGACCACCACGAGGAGCAGCAGCAGCCGGAACAACAACAACAGCAGCAGCAGCAGCTGGCGGCTTTCTGCTCACTGCTCACGCCGACCTACATGGACGAGCTGCTCGAAAACGGCACAAACGCCGACGAGCTGTTCGTGCACTACTGGTGGTGCTCGACGGAGAGCCTGGTCCATTGGGGCTTCAAGACCTTCCTCATCCCTGCGCTGATCATCGCCGGCAGCGTAGGCAACGGGTTGGCTCTAGGAACGCTGGGCCGGCGTCTGGTGCGCCGGTGCTCGGTTTGTTTTTACCTGGCGCTGTATGCAGCCGTCAACACTGCCGTGCTCTACATCAGCTGCGGGCTCGACTGGCTGTCCTACGTGACGGAGACGATGCATGTGGCTAACCGTGCCGACTGGACTTGTCGCGTGTGGAAGTTCGTCTTCAACGTCGTCAACTACTCCGGTGGTTGGATCGTCGTCGCCATGACGACCGACCGCGTCGTGCACAGCTGGTACCCGCAACGCGCCCACCAGCTGTGCACGGTGTTCATGTCGAAGCTGGTGGCGGTGTTCCTGCTTGTCGGCTTGGTCGTCGTCAGTATCCACGCCATGTGGACGTATGGACTCACCCGGCACGGCTGTGTCATCGAGGTGTGTATACATAGTGGTGGGTGTGTGTGGGGGGGGGGGGGCGGGGGAGGCTGTTGTCTGAGTGGGTGGGGGGCGGAGGGAGGGGTCTCGCTAGAATATGCGGGGTGGGGTGTGGGGGGTGAGGGAGCGGGCGGTGGTTAGAGGGGACTATATAGTTGGTATCAAGGCGGCCAGGAGCCACTCACACAGGTGGCACCCTAGTGGCAGAAGCAGGAACTAACTCCTATGACAGTAGGATAGCAGGTAATAACTAATATATAGAAGAGAACTGATAAGTGCTAGTGTCTTTGTTTATATTCCCATAATATATAATATATAATATATAACAGAGTTAAGAGCACATCTAGATGGACACCTCATCAGAAGAGGGGTTGACAGAGCGGGTGGTGGTTAGTAGGATCTATTTATAAATATATAAATATATAAGTATATAAATATATAAGTTAAAAAATGTATAAGTATATAAATATATAAGTCTAATAGATGGGGGATCTGGAGCAGGTGGTGGTTAGGGGGGTATCTCTCTCTATATATATAAATATAAGTATATATATATGTATACTATATAGATGGACACCTGATCAGAAGAGGGGGTGATGGACCGGGCTGTGATTAGAGGGATATATATATATATATATATAAATGTATATTTCTATATATAGATGGGCACCTCACTAAACACGGGGTGACAGAGCCGGCGTTGATTAGATATATATATATATATATATATATATATAAATATACATTTGTACTTGTGTATATATAGATGGGCACCTCACTAAGACAGGGGGTGACGTGGCGGGCATTGATTAGAGGGATCTGTATATATATATATATATATATATATATATATACTCCTGATATGACCTTAGATGTTGCCAGGACTTAAAAGTCCAAAAACCAACCATATATATATATGTATATATATATATGTATATATATATGTATATATATGCCGTCCGCTGTTCTTATCTTAATTAATCGTAATCGTATTGATATCAAACCAGTATCTATCTGCCTTCTGGCTTCGATCCATTTGGAGAGATTCGACCTACAAGACGGGCTGACAAGATGCCATCTGCTTAGAGCGAAATATGCTTCATTAGGAACATGGGGCGGGTGGGGGGTGGGAGGGCGTAGGGAGGAGTATTTCATTAAAGTCGCTTAGTCTGATGAAAACATCAAATTGTCAATACCAAAACGGTGATCTAGATTAGATTCTACATATCTGACGTAGAAACTGGTGCGCTTATCAAACCTTTATCACCACATCGAGCGGAATACTAAGCCAATCTATAGAACCTGTTACTGTGTCAGAGTTTTGGCATGCTTGCCAAAATTAATTGCGTACATTTGCACTTCAAACACCTGAAAAGTTAGCCATTTAAAATAAAAGTTACTTCAAAGGAAAGTAGTAACGTAGATTATAATGATCAACCTAATATATTTATCTCAGAAAATGACCAAAACTCAAAACCATCAGACTGTGCAACTTTAAGTTTATGTTTCCACGTGGGGTCCATCCACCACTGACATGCGCAACGCGGTCTATGTCGCAACACTTTGCAACTACCACATTTTTGTTTGCTTTTGGTTTTTGTTTACCCCGGCATTCCATTACAAAAGAGAAGTCTCGAGAGGAGAAGGAAGAATACCTGGACATTCGATCCTGCCAACTTCATGCCACGCAGGCCCCTGATACATGTTTGCTTGTCACCTTGTGACTTCCACTAACTTGCCAGTCACAAACCCACTCACTTGTGTCCATGTGTTCTAACGACTATTGTCTTCTCTTGCCACCAGGTGGCGGAAGGAATGCACACCTTCACATCAATCACCTGATCCATGGTGTCGGCCATCTTGTACTTCCACTTGCCAGTCACAAACTCACTTACCTGACCCCTTCCTTGTGTCCACGTGTTCTAACGACTATTGTCTTCTCTTTTCGCCAGGTGGCAGAAAGAACGCATGCCTTTACCGATGGTGTCAGCCATCTTGTATTTTCACCTGCCAGTTACAAACACCCTTACTTGAACCCCTTCGCTCTCTCCACGCGTTCTAACAACAATCAGCTTCTCTTGAACCAGTTACAAATGCCCTTACTTGAAACCCTTCCCTCTCTCCACGCATTCTAACAACAATCATCTTCTCTTCCCACCAGTTACAAACACCCTTACTTGAAACCCTTCCCTCTCTCCACGCGTTCTAACAACAATCAGCTTCTCTTGAACCAGTTACAAACGCCCTTACATGAACCCCTTCCCTCTCTCCACGCGTTCTAACAACAATCACCTTCTCTTCCCACCAGGTGGCGGAAGGAACGCACGCCTTCACGTCAATCGCCTGGCCAATGGTGTCGGCCATCTTGTACTCCTACCTACCCATTCTGCTCATCCTCACACTGGACGTGCTCGTCGTGATGGGGCTGCTGCAGCCGGCGTCCCCACACCTGCGCGGTGATGACTGCGCGGACTCGGACCAGCTCCAGCAGAGCCTCAGCGTCACCGTCTTGGCTGTCGGGCTCGCCTATCTCCTGCTTAACCTGCCCACCATCGTCATTAACATCTTCATGTACTCGCAGGCCGAGTTCTCCGCCAGGATCGCGATGCGCACTCAGCTTTTTCTGTTGCAGGAGGCCGGTCACGGTATGGCGTGCCTCAACAACGCGTTGTCCTTCATTATCTACTTCGCACTGATTCCGCTACTCAGGCAGGACTTCCGGTCCATGGTCCGGGCGCGTGCTGGTTGTGCTGCTGGTGGTGCTGCTGGTGATGGTGGCGGTGCTGGTGGTACTGCTTCCGGCGGTGGCATGCCGCACGAGATGCGGCTGGTTAGTGTGAACGGCGGCGTTCCCGGATCCGGATGTGACGCAGAAAGTTCCGAGAAGACAGCGGTCACCGAGCTATAGCAGTGGTGTTGCGCATCTATATATATGTGTGTGTATATGTATATATATGTGTATATCTGATATATATGGTCATAGATATATATGCCTATATGTATATGTATCTGTGTATATATACGAATATATGTATATATATATTTATATATATATGTGTATATGTATATATGTATATATATGAGTATATATATGTATACATATGTTCAGGTGCAAAATCACGTAAACACACCAATCCAAAAATGGAGATAAACATTGGAATCAAACCTACAAAAAGTTAATTTATAGTATATTCCTATTTTGTTGTTCATTACTCCATAACCGTCTGACCATATGAAAAGTGGAATTAGTGAGAATTAAAATTATTTTCAGGGATTTTGAAGAATTTAGACTACATTTTTCCATTGGCGTTTACATGGTTTTGCGCCTGAACTCTTCATATGTATGGGTGTATATATATGAATGCATGTGTATATATATATATATGTGTATATGTTTATGTGTGTATGTGTATATATGAATAAATATGCATATATGAATATATATATGTGTATCTATATGTATATATATATATGTATATATATGTATATATATATATGTATATATATGTATATATATGTATGTATATATATATATGAATATATGTATAAATATGTATATATATGTATGTGTATATACATGAATATATATATATATATATATATATATATATATATATATATGTAGTGGTCTGCACTGACCTCTCAGGCAAGTAACCACATAGACAGGTAGGCGTGGGGAGTGTATTGATATCAGGGAGCCTAGGTGGTGTAATGGTTAGCACACTGGCCCGGAATGCAAAGAGATGTGGGTTCGAGTCCCGCTCTAGGCGCAGTATTTCCCATTTTCATCACCCCCACGACACTGGTGCCGTGACTAGGATCCTGTACAAGCTTTGCGCTGTATGGTTGTTGAACCTACCCTGTGTATGTATGTGTTAGTGCATTGCCTGTATGTAATTGTAAGCATTACAATACTTACAATTCCAGGGGGACGAGTGTAGTGGTCTGCACTGACCTCTCAGGCAAGTAACCACATAGACAGGTAGGCGTGGGGAGTGTATTGATATCAGGGAGCCTAGGTGGTGTAATGGTTAGCACACTGGCCCAGAATGCAAAGAGATGTGGGTTCGAGTCCCGCTCATCACCCCCACGACATATATATTGCATACATATGTTCCGAGCGAGTGGTGTGTTGCCCTATCCTATTAATGCCGAGTGATAAGCTATGAAGTGACAAGTATCAATTTTGGAAGTCATTGATTTAACTCGACCGGGCATTGAACTCTCGATTTCCCGCACAGGAGGCCTGCGCTCTACCGATTTGACCACCGCACCCAGTGTGTTGATGTTGTTGATGTTGATGATGATGATGACGTTGATGATGACAATAATAATAATGATGGCGATTATGATGATAATGATGATGATTATGATGATAATGGTGATGATGATGATTTAATATCACTGTTAACAATCAAAGGCACCTGATATCCGTGACAACATACAGTAGTACCTGTCTTCAAAGACAACTCTGCATCCAGACCAGTGTTGTCCTGACATTAACTTACAGATTAACTTACAGATCCTCCTGTGGCTGATCTAGGCCCTATTGGGTGTTTAATGACAGCTCGCTATGGCAGAAACAAATTATTTTTTGCACACAGGTTGACTGTGCCCTGAAGTCATATAATTGTGGGTGTCCTCTCCAATGTCTATCCAGCCTTCTCTCAAATGCTTCTACCGTTGGTGCTTCAACCACTTGGTCTGGGAGACTGTTCCATGGATCTGTCACTCGAAAGAAAAATGAGTGCTTCCTGACCTCAAGTCTGGGCCTCTCCTTGAAGATCTCATACCGCTGGACCCTGGTGTTACTGTTTGTTCTGAGGTTGAGCAAACCTGTTGTGACATCACTGTCATAGACTCCAGTAATAATCTGATAAGTCTCTATCATATCTCCCCGGAGATATGATAGAGACTTATAATGTTGAATGTTGGTAGCTTAAGTTTCCTCAGGCGATCTTCATATGACATCACTCCCGATCCTGGGATCATTCTTGTCATGCGATGTTGTACATTTTCCAGAGCTACAATGTACTTAACCAGATGAGGAGCCCAAACTTAATTTGCAAACTCTAGGTCTGGTCTTACCAGAACCTTGCATAATGTGACAAGAGTCCTCTCACCCTTATATTGAAATGTACGACCACGTGGTTGAACCAACGAGAGAAGCATTGGAGAGAAGACCGTTGAAAACTAGTCGCTGAGAACAGGGTTACACTGTATTTACATTGAAATTACTGCAGATGCTGGTTATATGTAGGAGCTCGTTGGCTTTATCTCTAAATATATAACATATAATAAGTGTGTCCCGATATTAAAACTGCATAGTCCGATGAAAACATCAAACTGTCAAAACCAAAACAATTATTTAGATTTAATTCTATACATTTAACTTAGATACTGATGCGCTTATTAAACATTTGTTGCCACGTAAAAGGGAATACTGAGTCAATTTAATGGAACGTGTTACCTCAAAACCCCATGATGTCCGATTTTTGGCAAGATTGCCTAAATTAATTGTGTATGTTTGCATTTCAAATATCTCAAAATTTAGTCATATGAACTGAAAGTTACTTCAAATCAAAGTAAAGCCCCAGTCACACCTACCGAGACGAGCCCCAGAATTTTAGTTCCGTGGACTGTCCCTGATAGTCCTGGATAAGCCCTGGTAGTCCTGGATGAGCCCCGGACCAGAGGCTGGATCACCCCGGACCGAGCTAGATCACCCCCGGACTCCCCGGTGTATCCACAGACTAGACCTGGATCGGTCCGTGACAACTCCGGACTACCGAGGATCGACACCGGACCACCCTGGACCAAAACGGACAAGCCCCGATAGGTCCTGGACCACCCCCGGACTCCCCAGTCTTTCCACGGTTTGTACTCGGACTGGGCCGGACTGGCCACGGACTACTCCGGACAAGCCCTGGACCACCCGCAGACAGCCTGGACCAGCCCTGGTTCAACCTTGGTCCACTCCCGGACTGCCCGGACCACCCCAGGACTACTCCCGGAAAGCCATGAGTATAAAAGACCGTGTGGCGCTGGAGAGCTCATTTCCTAAATCAGCAGCGCCGAGCACACATCGCACCATGACCAAGCCTACATGAAAGAGAACTGCATCCAAGACAGTTGCTCAGAAGGAGCCTGCCTCACACAAGGTCGCCACAAAAGCGCCACGTCCTGTGACACCACCTCCAGGAGTCCCGTTGTCACAGGGGACATCGTCAGTGAGGCTGAAGAAGGTGGACGCTCTTCCTCTCACAAGTGAGTAGCACATCCAGATGTCAGAGTGGTTATGGTTGCACGACTACATCTATGTGAAAGGATGGAGCGACTGTAAAAGCACTGCTTTAAAGAGATGTGTGTGGGAGAAGAAGGTCAAGGAGATGGGGTTGGATGACCCGAAACCGCTGATCACCTGGTGTAGTGTATGACCCGGCCAAGCGGGGAAATTGGTCGCATCATCATAAACAACACAGGTCAGACAGAGAAAAACAACATAACTATCCCTGTAAAATTGTGCATGCTCACACACAATAACCATAGTTAGAAATGTAAAATAAAGTGTCACACAGAGGCAAAGACAAGTGAATACCGACCCTCCACAACAAATATGAACACAGGAACCCGAGGTCCGGGTGGAAACTATATATATGCATGCATTGTTGATACCCAGTTCACGATAACTCTCAAAAATGCGAACGGCTTGTGAAAAGGGAGATGTAGTGTATGTACGGAAACCGAAACCACGCACGGGCTAACCAGCGCCGACTGGGAGGCACCGGTATAAAGCCATTATGATACTAGACCTCAACGCGTGCAGTCAGTATATAATCACGTCCCGCGGAAGGGAATCCATCACGACATTACACCTGGTATGAGTCAATACGGATAAAGGTTGGGAAATTGAGCGATTTGAAGTCTGGTGCTGCAGCGAGGGAGTTATCAGATCAGGACATCTATATCCAGGAGCATTTTGGATTCCTCTGGACTCATATGGTGCGGCAGCCGTCTAGATCTGGGGTGACATTGCAGTCCCGGTTGCACGCCCTCAAGGTGGCTTCGATAGCAACAACCACAGGAACAGCTACAGCCACAGCAGCAACAGGTGTGACTTCGGGTGGTGGCCCTCTCACCCTACTACAGACGCGCGGTGATGTTGATGACAAAATTCTGACGCCACCCGACCAGGCTCCACCACCGTCAAGTCAACCACCATCGGCAGCAGTAACACTACCCGCAACTTCGCGCCCTGCAGCCAAGGGCAAGGGCACCCACCGAACACCCAGCAGCAACACTGATATCGACCAATTGCTGTCATGCCTGCGAGACCAGCAGTAGGAGGCTGGGATACTCCATGGCCGTCTGAGCGGGATGCTGCAGTTGCTGAAAGTGTCGCTGCCGATGCTTTGGGGAATGTGGCTGGGGGGCGATAGCCAAAGAGATCACCCCCTCGCTTCTGGGGGAGTTCTATTCGGAAAGTTTGGCCTTGGTGATGCAGCTACGCTCCCAGTCACAACAACTATCATGCCAGAAGGAGCCACAGCATCCACAAGCACCTTGTCCAGAGCCTCAAGTACCAGTCCCATTCCCAGCTTACCCTGTCCCACCAACAGGATTACAACTGGGAGGCTCGGAAGTTGTCTGGGCGACTCCCCGCCCCGGCCCTTTCACCAGTGAAAGATGGCACAGCTCCGAGGTGTGTGACCCGATAGAGTGGAGCAGAACGGCTCACGGACGCCTATCCAGCACACCAGCAAGCAGTGTGGGAAACATCACGGGCCTGTCCGATCTCAGCGTTACCACATTAATGGCTGGGATGGGACATGACCCGAAGCAGCCTCTGTGAGGTGGACTTGCTGAACATTGGGAACATTGGGACGCGAGTGACTGGAAAACCATGGGTCGCCCATGGCCATCCAACATGCCAGTGTCGAAAAAATCACCGGGCTCTCGGATCTCAGCGGTACCATGAGGGTTGGGATGCGACCGGATCCAGATGTGCACACTCTGTGATTGTACACTAAACATTGTGATAATTCAGTTGTGATGTAAACGGTGAACTGAACTTCTGTATATTGTATTATAGAGTTATGATGTCAATCGTGAACTGAACTTCTGGACATATTTATGGAATTATTATGCGTGAGTGATTGTGAAGGTGATCGTGACCAGAGTTGTGATTGTGTATAGTATACTATTATCACTTGTTGAAAATAAAAATATCAATAATATGAAACGTTAACTAAATTGTGTTTGCTACAATCTATGTTTACACTTTAGTCCATTTAGTTGATAGTCACTTGTAATAAAGGTAAAAGTTATCTGAAATTAAGTAATAACTATTTAACAAATAAATGTCCCCCCCTTTTCCCCCCCTTTAGCACAGGAAATAAGTAAAGCTCTTATAACAATAATCAATCAATCAATAGTTCCATCCTCTAGTCGAGGGTTGGATGCAATGGTTCTCCACTTGTCCCGATGTTGTGCTGTTCTGATAGACTGTGAATAATTCAAGCCTGTCCACTGTGTTCCCACATGTGCCGTAGATGCCGGCGAGAGGATTGTTCAGTCTCCAGGCTCCAGGAACAATGTTGTTCTGTAGTTGGAGCTTGGATGACCTCCTCGGCATACTTTGCAATTATAGCTTCACACACATCAGGAACGTCAAGCGAGATGGTGTTGTGCGGAACTCGGAAACCGTACATGAGTTAATGATAGATGTCACCAGAGGGTAGGTATCGCAGAGTGAATGACAGTTTCATACCGTAGAAGGTGTCCATCTTCTTGATTCTGGAAAGGATGCGAAGGAAAACCTCCTTGAACATACCCGGATCCATGTGGAGAAAGTTTCTGTAGGCTCGAACATCTTCGATACGTAACTCTTGCATTAAATTTGCGAACTGCCCAAACTCCATTCTTCTCTCCAACCATGGTCGAACCCACAGACTTCTTCTCTGTTTTCTCTTAAGTCTTCTGTGGATTAGCGGAACTTGCAACATAATCATGTTGTTAACATGCTGTCATTGATGTAGCTGTACTTGGCAGTTCAGCAGCTGAATTTGATGCCTGTGCTGCCTCATGCAGGCATCCATGATGTGCACCCTGTGAGATTTAGGCAGGAAGTGATGCATGAAGTGAACTTGTGCCTGATATATATATACTAAATGCCGCTGATCCGGGAGAAGGCTTCGTCGCACAGAGGTCGAAACTGGTCAATGTGCTCTAGAGGCATTGTTAAATAAAACAGGCTTTACGTTTTTTGGTCAATGATTCACTGCATCCATGTACACCGAGTTCGGTTTCGACAGCTTTATTGGAGTAAACTACAGCCTAGCAACACATCACATCAGGACAAGCACCGCCTGGTGACAGTACGCGCTGTCATGCCAGCTTTATAGTGCTGCCGACCTATTGGGATACAGAATTGGGGAAGAAAATTGCATAATATCCCACTCAGTCACATGATCCTGACTCAACCACGCATTTCTCTATCCTAGTAATACTGAGGGCCAGAAGGATGTGTATACATCCTGCAAGCCTTGGGTTCGACTCGGCCGGGGATTGAGCCCATGACATCCCACACGAGAAGTTGGCATCCTACGTGAACATCTACTCCGGCTTAAAATAGTAGTTTGATTGCTGTTAATTGTAAACCAACTTCTGAAATTACTGCATAGTCCGAAAAGGCATTAGAATTGTCAAAATAAAAATGAATATTTAAAATTGATTTTACATATGTAACTTAGATACTTTGTTTAACTACCCCCCCCCCCCCTCAACACAAAGAGTAGACATTGGCTATTGGGGGGAAACTTAGATACAGAAACACTTATTATACACTTCGCGTCACATAGAAGGAATGCTGAGTCAATTTAATTAAACCTGTTACTGCAGAAGCCTATGGTGTCAGAGTTTTGGCACGCTTGCCAACATTAATTGGTTGCACTTGAAATAAGTCAAAAGTTAGCCATTTAATATCAATTACTTCAAACTAAAGTAGGGTAGAATATAACAATCAACTTAATATATTGATCCCAGAAAAATTACAGAATTTCAAAACCATTGGACTATGTAACTTTAAAGTCACACAGCACGTTGAAAGCAAACATCCACTTTAAAAAAACCAAAACACTCGTTTAGATTTGATCCTACATATTCAATGTAGGTACACCTATTAAACATTACAATATCGGCACACAGTTTTATCCGCTATATTACGATTGTTTGATTAGTGGTTTCTTTATGTAGTGTCGGCAGCATGAGCCATATTCACAGCGAGAACTGTTTGTTTTATAATCAAACCATTGTTTTTACGTGTAAAAACACACAATATATTATGTGTCAATAGACACTCATGAATTGGAAAAACTCACAATCATTTAATTTGTGCTCAAGGTAAATACAATTCTAGATGAAGTATTATTCATTGTATGGAATTTGTTTAATAATCGATATGAGGTGGTACAAACCAGCTGTCCTCAAAAAGGCTAAAATATTTTCTTGTTTTACTTCAGTAAAAAAGGGCATGCATGCTGTTTGCAACAAAACATTGTTGGCGCAGGGCCATAAAATCAACACAGTTTAATCAAATATGTTTTAATGTCAGTCCCCACTCTGCGGCAGTCCGTTCACAGAGGGGGTAATTCTATGGAGTGTGTTGTTCGGGTGTTCATCCCATTCAATCTGCCATAGGTTCCAGATTTATTTTTGAATGGTAGGTTTCAGATTACAGTGGGGAATATGGCAGTGTTCCCAAGAAGCCGTGGCCGCTTGATGTGGGCTTTATTATGCGCAGCTCAGAGGGGCTTTTCCTTTTTTTGCGTACATTACTTGATTAAGGACGGGAACTTTGAGTCGCAGACAATTGGCTTTCCTCATTCAACTGCTACTCGTTGCCCTATCCTAGTAATTTCAAGTGGCAGGCTAGGTAGCAACAAGTATCAATTTTTAAGTCATTGTGTAAAATATTCTGAGGGGGTAAATGGAAATCCTCTATTAAAATTATGTGTGCCTGGCCAAGATTGTGTGTATATGTATGTTGTGTATATATATATATATATATATATTATACATTATATATATATATATATATATATATATATATATATATATATATATATATGGATTGGCCCATGCTTGAGGGCAGGTAATGATAGAATTAGGGATGATTGGCAGGTCTGCGTGAGTGCCCTCAGGGCCTGGCTCTCTGCTGAGGTAAGGGTCAATGCACACAGGGGTCAGGGTTGGTGGTGGCCACAGGTCAACCAGCTCTGGTGGTGGACAGACCACTGGTGGTCATGGTAACCAGGAATGCTGAGTCCCTATTGGAGGAACTGGGAATTCTGCTTCCCTATTGGTTGAATGAATGGCATGATCCTATACCAAGAATCCATGTACTATATATAATAAACAAGATGGGCTTTGACCCTCTCTTACACTCTTACTTTTGCTTTACTTTCTCTCTTTCTCTCAGTCTGTATTGTTTTTCACTTTAGCCTACCTACATAGTCACAGACTCGAAAACTGACCCTACAAAACTGGTGACCATGACGATTTTCAGCACATGGTGTTGATCTGAATTAAAGCAGCTGGTAGGGGTGCTGGGGTGGTGTATTGTGTAAGTAGTGCTTTTTCTTGCTTCTTTGGCTCTGTGGGGGTTCAAATTTATTATTATAAAATTGAGTTGTCGATGACTTTTCTGACAGTTTTCGATATTTTGCAAGGTATGCTAGGCTTTCCCTTATAGTAGTTCTGCAACGTGCCATGATAGAAGCATCGCGTCACCGGCAAAATATATTTTGTATTAAGAAGGACTACTTTCAGCTGCTTTAACCTTACCACAGAGGGGGTCGTAGTAATACAATACACAACTTTTTCTCTACTCTTTTCCTACTTTCAGACAAATCTATACTTGATCTTCAATTCTGCTAATCTTTTTCTACCACCATATACAATAGCACAGTGAATATGCCACTGATGCGTTTGATGGAGGATTCTTTATGTGGCGACCTTACTCACTGGTTTAAAGGTGAGTGTACCATGGGCAACTTTTCAAGTGAAACGCAGGAGAGAGAAGCATGGGCGAAGTTTATGGCTTTAAAGCTAGGTACTCTTAAGGAAGAGCAGGAGGAGAGGTTAGAGCAGATTAGGGAGAGGAGAGACATGAGAGAGCAGAGGGAAGAGCGCAGGGAAGCATCAGAATTAATGGAGGAGAGAGAGAGGGAGATGAATTGTCGGTATTTGAAAGCAAATGGGAAATCTGTACCCTTTTTAGAAGGGTTGGATAGAGGTGCTCTACACAATTGGATGTATTTAATTGAGCAAATTGGTACTCTTTCTGGGGTTTCTGACCTTGACATTATAGGGTTTGCTTTATCTAATGTGAAAGGTACTTTGCATGAGGTACTTTTCACTGCCTTTCAGCATGAAAACGCAAAATCCTTGAACCAAATTTAGGATGTCATTGCATATACCCTATTGTCTGCTGAAGAACGTTCACATTTGAAGGGAATTGTTCTATCTACGAAACAGGAAGAGGGTGAGACAGTAGCAGCATACTGTCAGCACTTTAAGGCAGCAGCAGCTAAGAGCTGGGATTTGACGAATGCAGTATTGGATACTGATACATTCGAGATCCTACTGTCTAGGTTTCTGGATTCATTATTAGACGACAATACCATGTGGTACGTGGAGACTAACTGACCCAAAACAATGGTAAGTGACAGGTCTGTAAGTAGACAGCATAGACATGCTGTGGCACATAATTTACATACGGGAACAAGCTGGAGACAAGACAGAGATGGAGATAACAAACATTTACTGGAGAACATAACCTGCAGGCAGGTCGGTCTTGGCTGGAGAACATATCGGTATCGTGTATCGTGTATCGTGTCATGAGTTAAATGACAATGATGTTATTGAGGTATCGTATAGAGTACCAGCAAGGTTAAATGATGTCATGATACGTGTCAGCCATATCAAACAAATGATTAGTGATTAGAGATGAGACTAGTTAAATGTTGTTATGTTGTGAGGAAATGGAAAGGTCAGGAAAGAGATGAGAGAGAAGAACTAGCACGGAACCAGTAGCCCTCAACCCCTACCCCTTACCTCCTTCATCATCGGGTGGGTGGGTGAAGCGACTTGCAAGGAGAAAGACCGGCGTGAAAGTGAAGTGCGAGTCAGGAGTCAGTGATGAGGAAATAGGGCAAGAAAGTAGTGCCGAGAGAAAGTAGTGCATGTGTTCCCGCCAGTAAATTATCCATGTTGACAGTGCCAACATGCGTAATTTACATACGGGAACAAACTGGAGACAAGACAGAGATGGAGATAACACAAATTTACTGGAGAACATAACCTGCAGGCAGGTCGGTCTTGGCTGGAGAACATATCGGTATCGTGTATCGTGTATCGTGTCATGAGTTAAATGACAATGATGTTATTGAGGTATCGCATAGAGTACCAGCAAGGTTAAATGATGTCATGATACATGCCAGCCATATCAAACAAATGATTAGTGATTAGAGATGAGACTAGTTAAATGTTGTTATGTTGTGAGGAAATGGAAAGGTCAGGAAAGAGATGAGAGAGAAGAACTAGCACGGAACCAGCAGCCCTCAACCCAAAATAGAGGCGAGGGCTGATGGTACCGCAGAAAGTACTGTCTGCGGAAGGTAGGGTAACACAGCATCACTACTCCACGGGCCTGCTTATTTTATCGAGGTATGGTATAGAGTACCAGATGTGTTAAGTGATATCATGATAAGTGTCAGTCATATCGGACATTGATTAGTAATTAGAGATGAGACTAGTTAAATGTTGTTATGTTGTCAGGAAATGCTATGGTCCAGAAAGAGATGAGGGGAAAAAAACCTAGCCGAGAAAACCAGCAGCCCTCAACCCAAAATAATGGCGAGGGCTGCTGGTGCTGAAGAGAATAACGTCTTCGGGCAGTAGGCTGTAACAGCATCACTGCTCCAGGGCCCCGCTTCTTTTATCGCACTAAGTGATACACCTGCTGTTACGCAGGCCTGCACTTCGCCGTTTCGAAGGCTATGCAGAGTAAATGGGCGTTCAGGCCCAAACAGCAGATTACCAGAAGCACAAGGACTTTTGTTAGAGACACTGATGTCAATAGTTCACCTGATGGCAGGAGGAACGCCAGACCGGTCAGAGCAGGATTAGAGAAGTTTTTATGCCTCACCCATGCACTAACAGGGCAACATTATGAGGATGGTAGTCTTGGGAGAAGATAACTAAGCGGAGGTTGTGAGGTAGTGTGAGTCTTTGAGGAAATAACTGAGACTTGAAGTCCCTGGTTAGTAAGAACAATATCAGCAGCTCGAATGGTATGTGGGCCAATCAAGTTAGCGGATGGTATCGTGACATTACTCTGTCGAGATAATGTAAAGTAGATTATCAAGAAAGCAGAGACATATACAAATGATTGCTCATTAACTGCCATCAAGTATGAAATTATCATCTTAAGCTCGCTAGGAGTGAGAGGAGATGGTCGGGCTGTAATGTGAGTTGAATTTTTTTAGAATTCCTTTCTTTAGGATAGTCACATGATAGGCTTCAAAGTTATTGACTTCAGCAAGGGCCTGAATACAGGTTTTGGCTCGAGTAAGGTAATTGGCTACCGATCCTGGGGATCTGAGAAATGAGTTAAGGAACATTACATATGACAAGATGTGATAGAGCGAAGGCCTCAACATGTCGACGGGATGCTTCATGCAAAATCTTTCATATGTTTGAAGGTGGAGGCGTTTGTTTGCCCAGGTGCCGCTAGACTGGGCCTCTGTCAATGCAGCAACTAGCTGGAGATGGTGACTCAAGCTGTCGCCTTTCGCAACGTGTTGCATCTTGCCCGCTATGCTCTGGAGTTGCTTCTTCGAAGCAACCTGTTTGTCTTTCCAAGCCCGACAGTCAGTGAGGACTTCTGCAAGCTTCTCTTCTGAAATAGTAGCAATCGTTTAGCTCATATCACATATCACCTGTGTATCTAAAATGCGTGTGCCACCTATCAGTCCCGAATTGTTACTAGTAGCGTGGCATACTATGGTAGCAGTGTGCAGTTATGTCATTATATGAATGGAATGTTAATAACCATGCGCCCCTTGTATCGATGCAAGCGTGGCTATGTATAATATTATGACGTATGCATTTCTTAATTAAGAACATGTAGTGACAGCATAGCAAGTACTGCAGACAATTGTGAAACCGCAAGACATGTAGTTTAATTTTATCTACGTTGCATTCAGGAGTGTAAAAATCTACACTGAAAATTATTGCATCAGTGACTATTAGTCTATCTAATACTATGTCAGGGCACTACAGCCCTTGCAAGGCACACAATACGGAGGCCCACATATCAGTTCTGACTTGTTCCTAATATTCTTTCATGCTACCGGTACCAATGTGGAATTATTGTGTGAACTGGAATGTTGTATCCCTGCACCCCTATTATAGATGCGAGCATGGCTATATTTAATATTATGAATTGTGCGTATCTGAATAAGGAACATGTAGTGGCAGAGGAGCAGGCAGCGAAGGAACTTGAGTCCCCACAAACATACAGGTTACATTATCTAGGAGGGTATAAATATTGCATGAGCGGTAACTTAAAATTGTGGGTCAGGTACCATTATTTTTAGCGAGTATAAGTTGCAGTAGCCTGAACATATAGTTTAAATAATCAGGGAGTATTCCAATACTGAAATGCTACCATGAATTAGTGCTTGGACCAGGATGCAGATATAGTTTAGACAGTATAATGTATTACAATTCGGTCAATAACACCAGGTGAGAACCCCAGTGTCCACCCAGAATAATACTTATCCTGCAAACGGCCATAAGCTGAAAACATTGATGGTGAGTCACGGGACGTCAGCAGTGGGGGCGTGGCAATAAAAATTGCTACGTACCATAATCATTACCGTGGTTAGTTGAATCGAAATGGAGCGGCGAGCAGACGCCCGTCCACACGCCCTCGCCATCTGTGACCACTATGCCCGCTGGGTCCTCCCCCTGCGCTTCTTTATCCGGTGTCATCAATATGGCGTGTGTAGGGAGGAAACGACCTGCGCCAACCTCCGACAACAATAGAGAATAAAGAATGTTGCAATGCTTCATCAGAAATTCTAAATTAAGGAATGCGTCAAACCGGCGTAATGTGGCACTACATGTTTGCGGTATGAAGGTCGTACCTATACTATAATCGAGTTTTATCTGTCACTACACTGGGTAATACATTAATGTAAATAGACAAAATAGTACTTGCAGTACTTCGACTGACAATGCCTGTCATTTGTGAGTATGACTTAATAACTTAGTATTCTACCGATGCAGAACTGCCAGTGCGTAGAAGTCACTGACACTGTAACAACGCTGCCCAACCACTAGCACATTAACAACAAGTGTGAATAACGTTACAGTGCTTCGTAACAATTTCTATTATTTAGTGACTAATCACTGCTAAGAAAAACTTCAGTTAAATATGAGCATGATATACTACTTAACATGAAGAAAAAGGGTGGCGAGTGACAAAGATTACTATCACCTCAGTAAACACGGTAAGCAAAATGAAGAGCATGTTGACAGGCAAGGGAGTCTAGGAAGCTAGATACAGAACTGTGAGTGTGACTGTGAGTGAGCATTGCAGCTAAATGCTATGACATACTAGGCGTGTATCTGTCACTATCACTCTGAAACCTTAATGGAAATAAACGAAATAATACTTGCACTACTTGGATGAACTCCCTTAATTAGTAGGAGTCAATGCTGACAGCAAATTTTGTCATTTGTGAGCATAACTAATTCGGTATTCGGTATTCTGTAAAGGCTACTTAACGCAGTGTGTACTATTACTATTAGTACGCTTATACTTATAAGCGCAACAACTGCCCAAGTGGTTGTATGTAAGCAGAGGAAATGACCCTGTCACAACGATTCACATATGCGAGCAATGACAACAACAAAGCAAGACTCCTGTTGCAATACTCCACACATTCTAGTGATAGTGAATATTCACTGTTAATATTAAAATCAATAATTATAAACATAAGAAATAGACACAATATGAAGTAGAAACAGTCTTGTGACACCGGCTGCGATTGATGCCCCCACCATGAAGCGACTTGCAAGGAGAAAGACCGGCGTGAAAGTGAAGTGCGAGTCAGGAGTCAGTGACGAGGAAATAGGGCAAGAAAGTAGTGCCGAGAGAAAGTAGTGCATGTGTTCCCGCCAGTAAATTATCCATGTTGACAGTGCCAACATGCGTAATGGAAGATTAGCAATTTGTGAGGAGATTGATAGTTTGAATAGTACAGCATTAGATTTTTCTGGTTCATCTTCTGCTTCGAAGGGTTCTAGATTGTCTAATGCAGAGATTCAGGTAATGAAGTCGCTACAGGGTGAGATGAAGTCTCTGAGGAAGTATATAACTGATTTGTCACTGGGCAGTGGAATTTCTGAAAATTTGGCTATAAATAGTGTGAATGCTGCAGCGCAGAGTAATGTCCATTCTTACAACTGTGGCCCATGTGTTTGATTTCCGCGCATCTGCATAGAGCAGCCTGTGGGGGTAGGGAATGCGGACTTGAATGGTCATGCTTCAGTGGCACAGCACACTCTGATGCATGCGCTGTCAATGCAATAGCAAGGGGTCAATGGGAATTTTCCACCCATTGCGGGAAAGCAGGCACTATCAGTTAGTACACCTCATGCCTATCGGCAGGTTCATAAAAATAATGTCTATGGATAGGGAAGACATAGCACAACGGTTAAGCATACAATTTTGTGTTACTTATGTAATGAAGCACACATGTTGCATGATTGTTCGCACAAATTAAAATTGCTTTCATGCACGTCCTTCGATTCAAATTGAATTTGATGGGTTAAATTTATATGGTCTTGTAGACTCACCTGCCGCTAAAAGTTTGATACATTTGCCTGTTTTCCAATATTTGGTTGGCATCGGTGTATCTGTTGGGCAATTGTATCCGGGCAGTAGATTGAAATCACTATCAGGACATTTAATTCCTAGTATAGGTATAGCGTATATTTCAATTTATGATACATTATGTCCTTTCATTGTAGTTGAGTCATTGAGTTTTGATATGCTCATAGGGACAGATGTAATGGAAATGTGTACAGCTGAAATTAATTATAAATAGAAATTTGTTTGATTATGTGATATTATTTATCCATATATAAGGTTAGAGAGTATAGATAAAGGAAGTGCAGGTATAGTCTTACAAATAGACTATTGGAAAATACAGTTTCCTTCATTGTTTCCTGAGTCTGATGATAAACTAGGAGCCACAGAGGTTATAAAGATGCATATTGATAGGGGAAAAGCATATCCAATTAATCAGAGACCATATAGGATACCTTTAAGTAAACGACATCTTGTAGAAAAGGAAATTAAGAGAATGCTTGCAGATGACATTATAGAGTCTAGTTGTAGTCCTAGGGCTTCACCTGTCACAATTGTGCCAAAAGAGGATGGTACTATTCATCGTTGTGGAGACTAGTGTAAGCTTAATGCAGTAACAACTAAAGATGATTATCCTCTGCCCAGGATACAGGATATTTTTTATCAACTTCATCGAGCTAAAATCTTTACCACAACAGACCTAAAGTTAGGTTATTGGCAGGTAATGAATGGTAGATGAAGAGAGTAAACCTAAAACACCTGTTAACAATCATATGTGACTTTTTCAATTTAAACGTATGCAGTTTGGCTTAACCAATGCCCCAGCAGTTTTTCAAAGAATGATGAATGCTATTTTTTCAGAGTTTTTGGGAAATTTTGTTTAATTTATTTAGACAACATCATAATTTATTCACCTGATGAAGAAAGTCATTGACAGGATGTAGCTCACATCTTGACCATTTTGCAGGATAATGGTATGATTATAAAAGAGTCTAAGTGTGATTGGGATTCGAACCCACAACCTCAATCCTGCATGCTGGGTGGTGCTCGGGCAGTGATTGACGGATCAGCCGCTGATTGGCTGATACTGGGCGGGGTAGGAGTCACGCCCCACCCACAACCTGTTGTATACATATATCAGCCATTCGCTTATGAAATGTAGCCTAAATTTATTCTTTTAATAAAGGGGTAGGTCTATTAGCGGCCAGCCAGAGTGCTACTCAATCCAACTACTGTGTCTTGTGTCTTAATAACTAATACTACAAAATGGAGTGTGGCGGCTTGTGAGCTACACAGAAGGAGGTCATGTTGGTCAGCGCAGTTATGTATGATCAATGGATGGTGGATGTTTGTTTGTTTGTTGTTTTACGTCCTAGCAACATCTAAGGTCATATCAGGACGGGTACCGCCTTGTGACAGTGTGCACTCATGGCAACTTTATAGTGCTGCCCCACTGGGAGACCAGGCCACCAGCACCATGACCTGATAACTCACTCTGTCACATTATCCTGACACTGAATCAACCTATCCTTACCCTATCCTAATAATGCCAAGCGTGTGGCTAGGAAGCGGCAATTATCAAGTTTTTAAGTCATTGGTATGACTTGACTAGGGTTCAATACCACGAACCCATGGGTTCGGATCCCCAGATCTCCCAAGACAGGAGACAGACGCTCAAGTCATTCAGCCATCCCATCTTGTCTCGGATGGTGGATGGGGCGAGGCAAATGACTATATGAAATAATGGTGCTGCAAATAGCGGAGTAACTGTTGGCATTAATTACTCAATAGTCATTTGATATTTTATTTTATTATATTCTTTAAATTTTCATATTTTCATATTTTCAAAGTTCTGTATTTCTATGAGTGAATTGGATGGGATGGACGGGCGGGAAAGAATGATAGTGGTCAGCCCGGCAGTAAAGTGATGAGTGTTGAGGAGTAAGCGTACGCTGACCGTTGGGTGACAAAAACTTCAAAACTATCGGACCAATCAACTTTAATATTATCCACACAATTTGTAATCCTAGTAGTCAGTGATTTTAAAATGGTGTGCACAATAAATAATACAACACATTGTTCATGTAGTTTCGCCAACATGGGTAATTTGCAACGAACAAGGAGTCTCCCCGGTGGTGCCACCTGGGATTGATCCCTTAGCCACTAGGCCCCTACTGGGTTTCATGTGAACCGAGTCTCTAGCAAGACCTCTGACATCACAGCCGCCCATCCTCAGCCCCCAAGATCCATCAAACATCACTTCGATCCCAGCAGCCAGACGAGTAAGACACCAACCTAACTCTGCCGCCCTCCCATCCCTTCAAACGAATGAACAAACTCAAGCGGCAGGGTTGAGAGCCTGAGTTGATGAACAAATTAACGGACAAACATCCAACTTATGATCTTATTGTTTAATGACTACTACAACCATATATGTTATTGAATAAAATCCATTTCAATGAGCAGCTTGTTTGTGTCGTCAATTGTAAAGACTAGGTCTTCCGTTTTGTAGAATGGCTAAAGCTCGAATCTGTGGTGTTGTAGGCAGGCTATAGTGAAATCAATACAGACAAAGAGAAAGGACGAGTATAAAGTGTAAAGGAAGAGAGAGAGTCAAGCACTCTGGTTTATTATTTATATGGTACATGGGTTCATTGTAGAGTATCACCCCACCGTTTTCCTCCAATTGGAAACAAGCATTCTTGGCCCTAACAATAGGGATCCAGCATTCCTGGTCCACATGGTTACCAGTGGTCTGCCCACCACGACCAAGCTGTGTGGCTCCCCTGGCCACCACCTGCCTTGAGCCTGAGTTTGGTGAGGGGGAGGGGGTAGGCCCTGAGTGCTGCTTACACACAACCCTGCCAGCACCACTATGTCTATTTACATCCTACTCAGGCACCACCAGCACCTACATATATATACATACATGCGCCTGGTCACGTATACCATATAAGTAATAGAACATTTGCATTCCCCCCAATGCCGTAAATCAGAATATTTTACAACATGTTGTGAACAAGCCTCCACTTGCTTGATTTGATTGGAGAGAGCAAGTAAACATCAGGCTGTAAAATATTCCGATACTCAGCAAAGAGGGAATGCAAATGTTCTATTACTGATCGGTGTACGTGTATGGGTTGGTGGTGCCTGAGTGGGATGTAAATAGACATAGTGTTGCTGGCAGGTCTGGGTGTGATTGCACTCAGGGCCAAAAGGTCATGATTGATTGATTGATTGGTGGTTGCTTTACGCCGTGTCGGCAGCGTAGGCCATATTCACGGAGAGAAATGTTTTTGTTTTTTTCAAACCATCGCTTTACATGTAAAAGCAGACAATCAATTATGTGCCAATAGACACTCATTAAATTAGAAAGCTCACAACCATATATTTGTGGTCAAGGGAAACAAATTCCCATAGAAAAAGAAAAGTTTTATTAATAATTGATAGAATTTATTTAGTAAACTATATGAGGTGGTACAGTCCAGGTGCCCTCAAAAAGGCTAAAATCTTTTATTGTTTTACTTTAGTAAAAAGGTCATGCTACTGTCTGCAGTGTAGAATTGTTGCCGCAGGGCCAACAAATCAACGAAAATGTGTTTAAGTGTCAGCGGGGACTGACACCCAATACATTCAGGGGAAGGTTCCCCCTTGAGCAGAAAAGCATGTGTAAGCCATGAGTGGCCAATACAGCAGCGGCTAAGGACCACTTGGTCCCGCCGACCTTGCGCATGAGTCTGTGGTGGTTTTCCCACAGATCGTTCAATTTCTTTGAGTTTATTAATGTTTTCATCCCACTCATGTTGCCATTTGGATTTTATGTGGGTGGCTATTAGTGGTTTCAGATCAGAGTGAGGGATCAGACATGGTTCAAGATCACAGTTCAGGGCCTTCTTCGCAGCCCGATCAGTTCGTTTGTTTCCTTGTATGCCGGCATGGCCAGGCACCCAGCACATGTGGATGTCATACCCATCCATTGCCAGTTGGTTCATTTTATAAATGACCGTTGCTAGAATAGGGTGATTCGTTTTCAGTCCAGCAACAGTCAGGAGGGAAGAGAACGAATCAATGTATATAACATAGTTAGTGTGGTTGGATACCTCAATACACTCCAACGCGAGAAGGAGTGCTTGGGCTTCTGCAGTGAAAATCGAGCTCCGATCGGGCAAGCGTATGCCAAATTTTTCCTGTCGGCAGACTGCCACAGCAGCTACCCGGCTTTGTGCTTTCGAACCATCAGTGTATATGGAGAGGTGGTCTGCAAACTGGCCTTGAATCTCTGCATGCAGTCCTTGGTACTTGAGTGGATGTGTCCCAGACTTCCTCAGTTCCGTGAGTCGGAGGATAACCGATGGCTTCCTCAATGACCAGGGGGGATGTTTTGGGACTTTGGCATCCTCCAACATGTCCAAATCCATGCCCAAGGCCTCCAAATGAGGTTTCATGTGGAGCCTCAGTGACCGGATGTAATTTGGCCTGGCTTCATACCTGGATTTGTCATGTTGCTCGAATAGTCAATTGTGTGCAGGATTCAATGCATTAGTTTTTATCTTGACTACATATTGCATGGCCAGCTTGATTCTCCTGTTGTTAGGTGATGGTTCATCGGCTTCGATGTAGAGGCTCTGAACCGGTGAGGTGCGGAAGGCCCCAAGGGCCAGGCGCAGTCCCTGGTGGTGGATCGTGTCTAGCACCCCAATATATGATTTCCTTGCGGAACCATATACTATGCTGCCGTAAGGTCAAGGTTGGTAGTGGCTAAGGGGCCATACAGCTACTGGTGGTGGACAGACCATTGGCATCCATGGAGCCCAGAAATGCTGGATTCCTATTGGTAGGACCAGGAATGCTCGATTCCCATTGGTGGAAGAAGGTGGTATGATACTCTACCAAGAACCCATGTAACTATATAATAATAAACCAGGGGGCTGGACTCTTTCTCTGTTATACTTTTCTCTCTTCCTTTCTCTTTGTCTCTATTGTTTTCCTCATAGCCTACGTACACAGTCACAGATCCGAGCATGATATACTACAAGGAGGCATGCTGGAATATAGGTCAGTTTAATCATTATGGGATGGTCAAGTCGTCGAGGCATCTCCTTGGTGTTATTCCACTACGGGGAGGGGGGGGGGGAGATGGGGTGACATTTTAATGGTACGACCATTTATAAATCAATATCCCCAAGTGAAATATGCATGCTTCCACAGCTTTACTCCATGATCGAAATATTATGACCGAGACGACTTGCTTGTTAAAAATAGAAAACAAATATTGATTTTCTTTTCACAAACAAACAACAAAGTTATTTACGGTGCAAAATACAATGTAGCAAAGACATACCGCTTGAGAGAGATGTTGTATCACAGAATTTAATTATGTGTATTATAATGTATTATAATAATATAAAGGAACGGGCAATTCTCATTGTTACTTATTGCATATTGTTATTGTACGATTAATTGTATTTATTATATATATTCAAAGTCGTGCGCCCACCCCACTACGGGACGTGCGACGCGCGATATGTTCAGAAAAAAACAATAATAAGAAACATAAAAATTGTAATATATTACCTGACCCTTTCACCCCACCCCACTCTTCATTGTGATTATGTTAAACTCGAATCTGGAACCACTTTGGTCGGGTACTTTCCCCAAGTGTCAATGATTCCACATGCTATCTCCGTAAAGAATGCATGGACAAATAATGAAATGCCTGATTATATTCAGATATTCATATCGCAACAGGATTCAAGCTCTTATCTTTGTAATAAATATTTGTTAAAAGGCAACTATATTGTATTTTTCTTCTGGATTTTCACCACTGCTCTCTTCATGTGTATTATTTATACCCCGCCAGTTAAGCTAGAGACAATTTGTAAAATTCTGCGATTAAGTACATAGTGTTTATCGGTATAGCTGGGAGAGACACAGTACCTCTTTAAAAATGTTTCTGACCGTCAGGGAAACTGTGCACCTTTAATCACGTCGCAGCTGTCCGTGGTAATCCCGTGATAGCTGGGCAGTGGCCAAGCCTGGGAGGGTGGTGAATGATGAAGGCAGCCAATGGGAGCTACGTAAGTGAATGATCATGCCGGCTAGGAATGACTGGTTTGCCTGAGTGTAATAGCCAATAAGACTGTTGGTACTATATACCAATGCATCTATCTAGTTGTAAAATATTCCGATAATGACGCATTGGTGGGGGAATGCAAATGTTCTATCTATGAAAAAGGTATATAGGGCCAGGTGCATAAATGTGTTTATGTAGTTGCTGGTGGTACTTGACTCATTGGTAAATAGACACTAGTAAGATAGTGTGTAAGGGACACTTAGAGCTCTACCTCCTCCCCCCTCTGCTAGTCATGGATCACCACACACTCAGCTCAGGGCAGGTGGTGACCAAGGGAGCCACGTGCATGGTGGTGGTGGGCAGATCACTGTAACCATGGGGACCGGAAATGCTTGATTCTCATTGGTAGAGCTGTAGATGCTTGATTCTCATTGGGAGAATGTGGTCAGGTGATATGCCATACTGGATCCATGTACCATAGAAATAATAAACCTGAGGGCTTGGCTCTCTCTCTTCTTTCACACTTTATAAGTAGTATAGAGAGGACCGATATGGGTCCATATTATGTAATCGTCCCGCGTCAGAGGACCGACGCGTACAATGACCTTAGATGACCCATTGCATGTTTGCACCGCGGGACAATGGGCATCAGTGACCTTAGATGACCCATTGCATGTTTGCATACGCGGGACAATGAGTAGTGGCCATCAGTGACCTTAGATGACCCATTGCATGTTTGCAGGATTTTAGGTTGAACTCATTTGACCTTTTTGACTGGAATGATGACGTCACTGTTCAGGTTGAACTCATTTGACCTTTTTGACTGGAATGATGACGTCACTGTTCTACCCATTGCATGTTTGCAGGATCTTAGGTTGAACTCATTTGACCTTTTGACTGGAATGATGACGTCACTGTTCTACCTTGCAGGACTGACCTTTGCTTGCAGGATGGCCATCTGTTTTTGGTTGAACTCATTTGACCTTTTTGACTGGATTGATGATGTCACCGTTCTACCTTGCAGGATGGGCATCTGGTTTTGGTTGAACTCATATTGATTTACACTATGCTTGCAGGATTGACATCTGTTTTTTTTTATTTGTTTAAAAAAAAACTCATTTGATCTTTTATGGCGGATTGGTGATGTCGATGATTCGAACAACATTGGATTGTTTTCTCGGATTTCATTTTAACTTTAGTATAAATAATAATAATAATGCATACTTCATTAGGAAATGTTATACGATGTATTTTGCGCGTATATCTGTAAAACTATTTCTTGAACATTGTTTCCATGAACATGCTATTTTGAGTCATTATTTGAGTGTTTGCAGTTGCATCCGATACTACAATAAATAAACCTCAAATAATAATAACCTAACTTAAAATAAGTTAAGGTATTTTCTTGTTTGTTTGTTGGAGTCTTACATCCTGATTTGCTTGAATCTTTATTTAAAACCTCATCAATCCATTTATTTGAGTCCCAAAAATACCATTGTAACCATATTCTAACTCCCTAAACTGACCACCTCCCTAATAATGGTTTGTGTTTTGTAATATGTAATGTTGCAAGTTGGAAGCATCCATACACAACAAAACAAAAACCCATAGTATAGATAATAAATATAATGAATTCTTCATTAGGAAATGTTATACAATGTATTTTGTGTATATATCTGTAAAACTATTTATTGAACATTGTTTCCATGAACATGCTATTTTGAGTCATTATTTGAGTGTTTGCAGTTGCATGCGATACTAAAAAAATAAACCTCAAATAATAACCTAACTTAAAATAAGTTAAGGTATTTTCTTGTTTGTTTGTTGGAGTTGTACATCCTGATTTGCTTGAATCTTTATTTAAAACCTCATCAATCCATTTATTTGAGTCCCAAAAATACCATTGTAACCATATTCTAACTCCCAAACCAACCACCTCCCTAATAACGGTTTGTGTTTTGTAATATGTAATGTTGCAAGTTGGAGGCATCCATACAAAACAAAAAAACAACCTGAAAAACCCTTGGTTAGTTAAGATGTGATATGTATATTTGAAAAAACTATTTCTTTAACATCGATTCTATGAATATGCTATTTTGAGTGACTATTTGATTTACACTACATGATGTTATAACTTATATTGTTGCTCTCATACCATGTGAAGATGATCTTTTTACCACAAACTTCTTATTGTACATTCCATAGATAAAGGTTTGTTAACACACAACTAAGCATTCTCCTCCAGTTTGAAAGTTGTTCAAATTTACAGCACTTTCCTTGGTTTGCAGTCTATGATTTTGAATGTCTACTTCCTGGAATCCATCTCCAACAGGAAAGAGAAGTATATGAAGACCAAGTTTCTGATGATGATAATGATCTTGATGATGATGCTAATGTGAATGAGCACAGCAATTTAAAGTGGTGTACACAGCATAAACCAATTTGTGTTGGCATATCTTCAAACATTCCTGGTTATCTAGAACCCAAATGCATCATTGAAGAAGATTTAAACCTATTGCTTTCTAAGATGAAGATTTATCTGAGTGAGATACAGGATGTATTGAAAATGCTATCAAAATCCCGCTGGATGGAAATACATAGGCGGTATTCTACTGGCAGTTACATGAGATATATATTTCTTACAACAAACCTTCAAATGATAGATTCCTCGAACACTTCCCATCTTGTGAGGAGTTAGAATAGTATTGCTATTTTCCATATAAAGCATCTGCAATGGAATATTTGTCTCCCCTCCCTCACCCCAAGGTGGGAGTATATTAAAAACTGTAACCCATGGTTCTAGATGCATAGGTACGACTCCTGAAGCATGAAAACCTCTATGGGAAATCAAATGCCTTCATGAAGCAAAACATTTACGTTTCTTTATTTTACTAGTTTCATCATCATCTTCATCATTGTCATCTCTCCTGAAATGTGAAAAAAAGAAGATGATGCTTTGGGAGTAGAAATATAATTTTGATGATGGAATCGCATGTCTATTAAGAATTCTACTATTCTCCAAAATTTCTGAACATAGAGAACATCAAATTTATATGACTCAATAATTCCCCCATGTGAGAAAAAAACTGATTTCACATTCGCCACACTTGAAAGTGCTGGAATTAGCAACATCAGTTTGAACAGAAGGAAGAAGAAAAGAAGAAGAAACAGAAGAGCGAGTGAGAGAGATAGAGAAAGAAAGAGAGTAGGATCATTAGAATATCTGTCTAATGAATATATATATATAAATAAAAAGTTAGTGAACATACCTGTTGCTTGTCCATTGGAATCTTTCATATATTATTATTATTGCCAAACTTACCTAGTATTTTAGAGGGAGAGTGCTGCTAGGAAGAAAAACAACTTTCAAACTGGAGGAGAATGCTTAGTCGTGTGTTAACAAACTTTTATCTATGGAATGTACAATAAGAAGTTTGTTGTAAAAAAATCATCTTCACATGGTATGAGAGCAACAATATAAGTTATAACATCATGTAGTGTAAATCAAATAGTCACTCAAAATAGCATATTCATAGAATCGATGTTAAAGAAATAGTTTTTTCAAATATACATATCACATCTTAACTAACCAAGGGTTTTTCAGGTTGTTTTTTTGTTTTGTATGGATGCCTCCAACTTGCAACATTACATATTACAAAACACAAACCGTTATTAGGGAGGTGGTTGGTTTGGGAGTTAGAATATGGTTACAATGGTATTTTTGGGACTCAAATAAATGGATTGATGAGGTTTTAAATAAAGATTCAAGCAAATCAGGATGTACAACTCCAACAAACAAACAAGAAAATACCTTAACTTATTTTAAGTTAGGTTATTATTATTTGAGGTATATTTATTGTAGTGTTGTGGGGGTGATGAAAATGGGAAATATTGCGCCTAGAGTGGGACTCGAACCCACATCTCTTTGCATTCCGGGCCAGTGTGCTAACCAATACACCACCTAGGCTCCCTGATATCACCACATAACTGATATCATACTGATATCACCATGTAAAGTATGTGTGGACACCGTGAGTTCTTGTAACGTAACTGACTTTATTAGGAACACTGGATCATGACGTCATGCAGTCTCACTGTCGGGGGCATTCGTACAACTACAATACATTACATCTTCCCCTTTTCCTTAAGTAACATATGGACCGTTTTAAATATCATTAATGTTACCTTATTGTTTGAATTGATATCTGTACTGACTTAGAGCTATACAACTTACATCTATTCAAATTCCTTTATTCCCCAAATTATCCAAATTATCAAGTCATAACATATACATATATAAGATTTCATTCCTTATCCTAACCCCTTTCTTCCAGATAACAGGTATTCAACATAGTATCACATGAACTTAGTAGATAGCAATTGATTGCAAACAAAAATGTTTATTGAGACACATACAATTGCGTCCAGATTGAATGGACTCGCTATGCTGCTTCTTGATTTGTGGTTATATTGTGCCTTCTTGGTTTGACACATATATTTTATGACGTTGTCGTGTCCCCAGTCTGGGCTGGTTACACCAGTTAAAAATTCACTTATGTTATTTGATTCAATATTGAAGATGCATCAATATACATACATGGACTTAACTTACTAAGAATGAGGAACATACTGCACATGTAACAGTAAATATTGGTAACATAACTATCTCTTTATATTTTAATTAATGTACAGTTAAACCGTAACGAACTGGTGGCCTACTTAAATGACCATAACGTGTAGTACATGTGATTGGTACGTTTATTTTGTGCGAGTTATTCACGTGAACAGATGTTGCATCTCATGCAGTTTTATTTGAGCGGTGACTAGGACACTTTTGAATAAATCTCCTGTTCCGCTGTATTATATGGTCATGTTCATTTATCACATCGTAACTTCTTTTAGTGTCGACATTAGTATTTACAATACTACCTTTCTTCCAGTCACCATTGTGGTCCTTATAACGGACGTTATCACCCTTCTTCAAAGGGTGCTGAATACTACTGGCATGTCTGTCAAAGTACTCTTTTTGTACTTGCTGACTATGGTGTATTTGGTGGAGTTTTGATGTATGTACTGTTGCCCTCAAGTCCCGATCTAGTACCGGGATCCTGCTTCTTAATTTTCGTGACATCAATAGTTGCGCAGGGGATGCGCCAATCCCATTCAATGTTGTATTTCTATAATTGAGCATGGCTATATGTATATCTCTACCGTCTCTTACACATTTTTTTATTATACGTTTGACTGTTTGAACATATCGTTCAACTTGTCCTTTACTTTGGGCATGCATCGGACTAGAGTACAGTGATACGAACCCATAGAACGAAGCAAACTTTTGAAATTCGAGACTCGTGAACTGTGGACCATTATCCGATACTATATATTTGGGGATACCAAACCGGGCAAATGTTTGTTTTAATGCCTCAATAACTGCTGTAGTAGATATTCTGTCCAATTCTATGAACTCCGGAAATTTGGAATAATAGTCAATAATTAAGATGTAATTCTTACCGTGTACATGAAATAAGTCAATCCCTATTTTATTAAATGGTATATCTATGATCGGGTCATTTATCAACGGTTCTTTGGGTGGCATATTCTTAAATTCCTGACATGTATCACATCTGGATATTTTGTCTTCCAATTGTCTACCGATTCCCGGCCAAAAAATGTTATCCCTGGCGAGCTGCTTACATTTTACGATCCCTAAGTGTGATTCGTGTATTTTATTTAGCATCTCAGCCTGTAGAATTTTAGGGACTACTATTTGTGCACCTTTCAGTAATACTCCCTCTGCCCATGTTATCTCATGTCTAAACGTATAATAGGGTTTCACACTATTCGGAATATGCTCGTTACTATCCGGCCATCCTTCCAACGTTAGATTTTTTAATGTGTTGAGCGTCTGATCTACCTTGGTGGCCTCTTTGATACGATGGACAACATCCATATCCAAATCTATAGCCCCAACCGAAATGTCATGGTCGTACAAATCCTTAGGGGCTATACTGGAGGTATGCGCTCTTGATAAAGTGTCTGCAAAATATAAATGCGACCCTTTCAGATATGATACTGTAATATTATAATTTTGCAATCTCATGCGCATACGTTGCATCTTTGCTGAAAGCTTGTGTATTGGTTTAAGCATAATTGCAACTAGGGGTTTGTGGTATGTGTGTACTGTTACTTCATTACCATAAATAAAATGATGGAACTTCTTACAGCCAAAACATATGGCTAATAACTCTTTTTCAATTACCGCATAATTTATTTGTGATTTATCTAATGCTTTTGATGCCATAGCTACAGGTAATTCATTCTGAAACAAAGTGGAGCCTAAACCATATTTAGACGCATCCACTTGAATTATAACTTTTTGTCTACTATCAAAATATTGGAGTATTGGTGCTTCAGTTAACAACTTCTTTAACTCCTGAAACGCCTTTTCTTGTTCTCTTTCCCAGTGCCATGACACATTCTTTTGAATTACTGTCCTTAATGGTTTTGTTATGTTAGCCAGGTTCGGAATAAATTTACTAACATATCCAATCATTCCTAAAAATCGGTGTATACCTGGTTTATCGGTTGGACTGGGCATGTCGATAATCGCCTGTATTCTGTCCATGTTAGGACTTAGGCCATCCGAGCTAATTACATGCCCTACATAGTTAACACTGTTCTTGAAAATTCTAGACTTTTTAGGATTTAATTTGAGATGAACAGTTTGTGCATGGCTTAAAACTGCCTCTAATCGGTCGTTATGTTCTTTTTCTGTAATTCCATGTACTAAAATGTCGTCTGATATTACATGAACACCTGGCATCCCTCTTAAAATTTCGTTCATCTCCTGAATAAAGATATCTCCCGCAGTTTTTATTCCAAATGGCAATCTTGTATATCTGTATCTACCCCAAGGCGTATTAAATGTACATAGTTCAGAACTTTCTTTATCTAATTCTATTTGCCAATAGCCGCTTTGTGCATCTAAAACCGAAAAATACCTAGCTCCATGCAATTCAGCCACTACTGACTCGACTGTTCTTACAGGATATGGTCCTCTCAATATTGCTTTATTTAGCTTAGTAGGGTCTAGGCAAATTCTTAGTTTTCCAGGTTTACATACTATTGTAATTGAATTCACCCATGGGGTTGGCCTCTCCTGTTTTACAATGACCCCCATTTTTATCATACGTTCTAATTCTTTATGTACCCCCTCTGTAATGGCTATCGGTATTCTACGTGGGGGGTCTATACATGGAGTTACGTTATTATCAACATATATTTTAGCATTGACTTTAATTAAACCTAAACCCTCAAATACATCAGCATATTTTATTACCAATTTGTCAGCATCATGTGAAGTTGTTGTACTTAACGTGTCCAGTCGTGCTAACAGACCCAATTGAACACAGGCTTGTTTGCCCATGATTGCACTGCCAGCATCTGTAACTTGAAATCGTAAAACCTGTCCATTGATCATCAATGTCGTTTCTCCTGCCGGCTTGATCTTATGTCCACCGTATGTGATCAACTGACAATTATACGGTTTTAAAAGAGCACTTTCTATTGTCTTGTAAATTTCCAATGGTAAAATATTGGCCTCGGATCCTGTATCTAATTTAAATGAGACCTCCATACCACCGATAACGAAAACCTCATACCAAAAATCTTTGTCGTCATCATCAGAATTGTATATCGAACCGACAAACAGATTATAGCCATCACTGTCCTGTTGTTCCTGAACTTGATTGTCGAATGTACCTTGCCCGACTTGTTCATTTTCGGCTTCCAAATCAACATTAATCTCATATAGTGGTGCTCCCCTTGGCTGTGTCTTCTGCATATGGCACATTTTTACAAAATGACCCATCCGTCGACATCCTATGCATTCCTTTCCGCGTGCTGGACAGTTTCCATCCCGGTGATTATATCCACATCGTCCACACCTGGAAGCCGCCATCTTACGGCCTTGTTGATATTGATTTGTTGATGCTTGTTTCCATGGAGATATCCTGGGTCCCTGTTCAGCGCGTCATCCGTAACCCCTGGATACTGCATCCACTTGACTCGATGAAGATAATTGTACTTGTGCCGATTTATTTTCACTCAGTCTACATAACTGTACACAGTCTTCCAATGACAATTTTGGTGCTTGTAATAACTTATTCCTGAGTTTGTTATCTTTTACTCCACACACGATTCGATCACACAAAAGGGAAGCTTCCAACTGTTCATAGCAACAAAACTGTATACGATGTCTTAACTCGCGAATGTATGTGTCCATATTTTCAGTTGTTTGGTTGAAAGCGTTGAACTCATACCTTATCACAGTGATGTTTGTTTTTCCCTCGCAATACTTTGAAAATGTTGCTATTAGTGGTCCAATCTTGTCTTTGTCAGCTGTTTCGAATTCGAATGTACGATGAACTTTTTGTGCTTCACTGCCAGCTACATGCAGCAGCACACAGCATTGCACTTTCTCTGTTTTAGATCCTATCCCCGCTGCTGTTGAATAAATTTTGTATGAATGCAACCAAGATCTCCAATTTTTGGCCATTCGTTCGTCTAAATTTAGCGGTCCAGGTGTCTTCAATCTGTGAAGCGCCATTTCATCCGCTTAGTCCATCACATCTGAAACATTGTAAAGTATGTGTGGACACCGTGAGTTCTTGTAACGTAACTGACTTTATTAGGAACACTGGATCATGACGTCATGCAGTAATGTCGGGGGCGTTCGTACAACTACAATACATTACACTACCCACGCCTACCTGTCTATGTGGTTACTTGCCTGAGAGGGCAGTGCAGACCACTACAGTAGTATCGGATGCAACTGCAAACACTCAAATAATGACTCAAAATAGCATGTTCATGGAAACAATGTTCAAGAAATAGTTTTACAGATATACGCGCAAAATACATCATATAACATTTCCTAATGAAGTATGCATTATTATTATTATTTATACTAAAGTTAAAATGAAATCCGAGAAAACAATCCAATGTTGTTCGAATCATCGACATCACCAATCTGCCATAAAATATCAAATGAGTTTAAAAAAAACTAATTTAAAAAAAACAGATGTCAATCCTACAAGCATAGTGTAAATCAATATGAGTTCAACCAAAACCAGATGCCCATCCTGCAAGGTAGAACGGTGACATCATCAATCCAGTCAAAAAGGTCAAATGAGTTCAACCAAAAACAGATGGCCATCCTGCAAGCAAAGGTCAGTCCTGCAAGGTAGAACAGTGACGTCATCATTGCAGTCAAAAAGGTCAAATGAGTTCAACCTAAAATCCTGCAAACATGCAATGGGTCATCTAAGGTCACTGATGCCCATTGTCCCGCGGTGCAAACATGCAATGGGTCATCTAAGGTCATTGTACCGCGTCGGTCCTCTGACGCGGGACGATTACGTAATATGGACCCATATCGGTCCTCTCTATACTACTTTTATACTCTTCCTTTCTCTTTTTGCATGTATTGATTTCACCATAGCCTGCCTACACAACCACAGATTCGAGCCGTGGACTTTATATAGGGATTAATATATATGTGAATAAAACCGGGCATTAATTTTTTTTCTTCTGGTGCTGAACTCGGATCGTTTGTTGTGTCTTAGTGCTAGGCTGGCTCCTAATTCAGGCCCTATAAATGATAATGGGAGGTGAGGGGGGTAGCATGAGCATATTAGGCCCTAACAGGGATTGATAAGCAGTATAGCTCCCTTGGCAGTACAGCCGACAGGATGAATACCGAGTGGGGAAAGTCATAACCTCGAATACCACCCAGCAGGAACGACCACTTCTATATATTTATGAACCGATCATTGTTGGGGTTATCCTAGCAACCACAGGATTTCATAAGATATTTGGCAGAATCTAGATCCACTCTATTCTGGTACTTTCTAACTTAACTGGCGGAGTGTATTAAAATCAATGTCACTGATTGATTGATGTTGCTTACATTCTGTATTGACAAGAAGCACCAGTCATAATGTAATAAAGTTAGTTGACTTTATCCGCAAATTGTCAGTTAGTGTCAGGTGGGCTTGAGGAATATGGGCAATGGAAATAAGTGGCATTCTGACAACGAGGCTGTATATTTGTGTGCATGCGTAATGGTGGCTGTGGCAGCCAGCTTCCGGCTTTGCATCTTGGTCACCTAGATTCCCACCGTCAACATCTCTGGTGACAAGCTTGGCAGCACTATCAATATGATGTGGTTAGGAAGCACCTGAAGCCAAACACAAAGGGGCCACCAAGGTCCTACATCTGCCAACTTCTGGTAATATATGGCAGGTATTTATATATGGTATATATGGTTTGTTTCACATCATTACAACCCCCCCCCCCCAGCACAACAAGTAGACATTGTCTATTCGGGGAGGGGGGGGGGGGTTATGGTGTGCATGGTATATATGGTATATAATGGTGTGTATAGTATATATGGTATATATGATATGGTATGTATGGTAGGTACAGTAGGCATGGTGTGCATGGTATGCATGGTATGTATGGTATATATGGTATGTATGGTATGTATGGTATGTATGGTATGCATGGTAGGTATGGTATTATGATATGTATGGTATGTATGGCATGTATGGTATGTATGGTGTGTATGGTATGTATGGTATGCATGGTATGTATGGTATTATGGTATGCATGGTGTGTATGGTATGTATGGTATGTATGGTATGTATGGTAGTATGGTATTATGGTAGGTATGTATGATGTGTATGATGTGTATGATAGGTATGGTAGGTATGGTATGTATGATACGTATGATATGTATGGTATGTATGGTATGTATGGTATGTATGTTATGTATGGTATGTATGGTATGTATGGTATGTATGGTATTATGGTATTATGGTATTATGGTATGTATGGTATGTATGGTATGTATGGTATGTATGGTATTATGGTATGTATGGTATGTATGGTATGTGTGATATGTATGATATGTATGGTATGTATGTTATGTATGGTATGTATGTTATGTATGGTATGTATGGTATGTATGGTATGTATGGTATGTATGGTATGTATGGTATTTATGGTATGTATGGTATGTATGGTATGTATGGTAGTATGGTATGTATGGTATGTATGGTATGTATGGTATCTATGGTATGTATGGTATTATGGTATGTATGGTATGTATGGTATTATGGTATGTATGGTATATATATCGTCGTGGGGGTGGGAAATATTGCCGATAGAACGGCATTCAAACTCACATCTCTTTGCATTCCGGGCCAGTGTGCAAACCATTACACCACCCAGGCTCCCTGATGGTACCACACCACTATTTCTGGGTGTCATTATCCTGAACCAATTCTCACACTTATTGTGCTCTTCCGGTTCTGTAGTTATTGCATCCATTAGCTCATCTATATGATTGCCCCTCCCCCACACCAGCCCCCAATTCACACCTGAGAGTGTGAAGCTTTTAACATCTACTTGGTTGCCCTGCTCACAAATTATATTAGTGTCAGGCAATGATGTATTTACCTTATTACTATATTATCACCTTAGCCACAGAAACCAAGTGCGCTAAATCATTAGCAATTGACCGGTCACGGTGGCCGAATCGGTAGAGCGCGGACATCGCATGTGGGAGATCGGGAGTTTGGTTGCCGGTCGAGTCAAACCAATGACTTATCAAATTGATATTTGTCACTTCCTAGCCTGGTGTTCTGCATTAATAGGATAGGGCAAGGACTGGTTAGCTCAGTGGGAGGATAATGTAACTGAGTGGGATATCAGGTCATGGTGCTAGCACCCTGATTTCCCAGTGGGGCTGTGCAATGAAGTCGCTATGAGTGTGCACTGTCACAAGTCGGTACCCATCCTGATATGACCTTAGATGTTGCCAGGACGTAAAACCCCAACCAAGCAACCATTAGCGATTGATGTATGCGTTGACAATCACCTGTGACTAAGTTCTCTGGTTATGGCTTGGTGTCTTCGACCTTCAAACTGACCCATTTACTTCTCACTCCTTATGTTCTTCCATTAATGGTATCACTCCACTTAGCCATAGCCAGGCCCTGTCATTTCTCCGTCCTGCCACCTGAATCATTTGCCTCACTCCACTGCAGTCCTCCCCACCAGTCATACCTCGACCCCTCTCCAGTTTCCACCGCACCCACTCACCTCTTCTTAACCTCATAGCGACCGGACGTGGTGGCCGAATCGGTAGAGCGCAGGCTTCCCGTGCGAAAGGTCGAGAGTTCGAAACCGAGCAGAGTCAAACCAATGACATACAATATTGATACTTGTCACCAGCTAGCCTTGCGCGCGGCATTAATAGGATAACGCAAGGACTTGTTGGCTCAGTGTCAGGAAAACGTGACTAAGTGAGAAATTGTGTCATGGTGTTGGCGGCCTGATATCCCAGTGGGGCAGCCCTATAAATGAGTGTGCACTGTCACAAGTCAGCACCCATCCCAATATAACCATGGAGGTTTCCAGGATGTTAAACCCCAACAAACAACAACAAAACAATCTTAGAGGGTGCGGCCGAGAACCCTTTCAGACCTCCACCAGCCGGTGACCTCCCTCTAAAGAGCCTTCTAATGGTGCTGTCACATTATGACGCTTCTCGCCGGCGTGCTGCCAATGCGCAAAATCACTTTCAATCACCGAGACACCTCCTGTCACACTACGACGTGACTACGTCAGCGTAACCACAACGTGAAAATAATGATATCACGTCGAAGTTATCGGCGTAATATGCAAATTGTGGACGTGAATGCAACGTAGTTGACGTGAGCGTAACGTGAAAGTAACGTGGGTGTACGTCGTGACGTTAGCTGTAACGTGACAACGTTAGAGGGGAGGGGTAAATGGCGACGTGACCGGGCGTTAGTGTAACGTGAGCGTAACGTCGCCGCAACGGGTGTGACGTGAACGTAACGTGACCGTAACTTGACCGTAAAGTGACCGTAACGTGACCGTAACGTGACCGTAACGTGACCGTAACGTGACCGTAACGTGACCGTAACGTGACCGTAACGTGACCGTAACGTGACCGTAACGTGACCGTAACGTGACCGTAACGTGACCGTAACGTGCAAAACGCTGCCCACACGTTGCTCCCACCCGGGCCGTCGGTCTGACGTGACATAACGTGACTCTAACGTCATTTACGCTGCTATAACGATCGCGGAACGTCAACCTAACGTCATTGTCACGTCATCCCAACGTAACGGCTTCACGTTGAGATACGTTGAAAGTTTTGAACAGGTTCAAAACCTCGACGCGCGCCGACGTAACACGACGTAACATGACGTAGCTCGACGTCACTCTAACGTCATTATGACGTCATCATAACGTGACCCAACGTACGGCAACGTAATGACGAAAAATCATCACGTTAGGCTCACGTTGGCTCGTTACGTCGTAGTGTGACAGGGGTATTACGTCAGCGCAACGTATTTGTAGCGTGCAGCCGACGTTGTGAGAGAAAAAAATAAAGTTATGAGCTAATATGTTGCTAGGACGTAAAACAATAACAGACAAACAAAGCAACAGTTTGGCGCAACGTGTGGGAACGACCCTCAGGCGCATGCGGCATGTGCCTACCGTTCGCATAACATTATTCCAGTGCGTGTAACGTATCTCAATGTCCCCCTAACGTCGCCATAATGTTGGCACCCGCGCCTCATCGCACGTCGAAAGGTTTGTGCAAGCGCAAAACTTTTGATGTGCGAAGACGCGCGCCGCCGACCCTTGTCGACCATCGCCGTCCATCAACGAATACCAACGTGCACCTAATGCCCGTGTAACGCTTCCTGATGTATCCCGATGTTGTGCCAAAAAATCACATACGTCGATGCGCGTTGGCGAGAAGTGTCGTAATGCGACAGCACCATAACCGAACCATCTTTCCATTATCTTGATGTAACCCTGCATACCTTTATCCTTCATAGTTCTCCCTTAAGGCCCTGTCACACTACAATGTATGGCGGCAGCTTGTACCCAACATACGACAATTTGCCAGTATGCTGGCATTCATCGAACTTTGAAGGGGTGGGGGATAAAAATGGGTGTACATACAATATACACACAATGTACACACAACGTATGTAACATATGCAGAGCGTATCTCTGACCTATTGCTAGCATATGAGAATGTTCATGTGCCTCGCAAAACGTTCGTAAAACGCTTGCATATGCTCATGGTACACTGACCAATGTTACGTATGTTACTTCATCGCTAGAAGTACGGAATATACCTTAAGTATGATGGAGATACGGCAGACATATTTTCAAAGTACATTAGGAGTACATTATGCATCTGTTGGCTGTACGCGGACTGCACATTCCCAACAGGCTGAACATATGGCTAACGTGTTCCAACCTACCCCAACCTACCCCTAACGTGTCCATAACGTACACCCACATACGCCAAGTGTACGCAGACTGTATGAGAAATGTATGAGCCATAAGGCAACATACGTTGAACATTTTGAACATGTACAACAATTTTTTAGCGGCTCGACCTACGCCGACCTCTGACGACCTATGATTCTGTATCTCGAGCATACTCGACATATGCCCAACGTATACGTAACATATGACGCTGTATGCCGAGGTGTTGGTCGAAACTCGACAGCCACTTTAATTAACATGTTCTGGTCTAAACTTTCCAAACCCTTTACTTCTCTCGGGTTATCCTTCTCGAATCAAACCAAGAATGCACTCAGACAGCTAGACTCTCTCATGGTTGTCCATTGGTTGCGATGATGACAGTAACTCAAGACTTATTGTGAACTTTTCGATGACTGATGAGTCCAATTTCTGCTCAAAATGTGTGGGGGTACATTCGAGATGTGTGTAGTTGAAGTCAGAGAGTCTGGTAAGTGAAGGAGACAATCTTTCCTCTGCCTTTGCTTTCATTTAGCTTGAGATATATGATCAGTTTCAAACTGTGTTGTGCATTTGCAAATAGAAACATGCAATGAACTCGTGTCCTTGGCCACTATTTCCCAGGTTTCAGTGATGACATTACCTTTCTTCAGTTTATATTTAAGGCAATCCTTGAATCTTATATTCTGACGGCCTCAGTTTCTGTGTCCTTTCACACGTTCACAGTAGAAGAGAGCTTTTGGTATTCTATCTCCATCCATGCGGACTACATGGTCAGCCCCCCTAAGTTGTGCTCTCATGACCATGCAGTCAATGCTGACCATTCTTGCTCTAAGGCTTCAGTGTCTGAGATCCTATATCCTTTCGAAAGCATTTACCGTTCTTGAGTTCTTCGCGAATCAAACCAAGAATGCACTCCGACAGCTAGACTAGACTAGACAAGGAAGTAGATAACTACTGAAGTTTGGGGATTATTGGCTACGTGATGCTCTACCTCGTCTAACATTAGTGGGAAGAGGAGCCACTGTTTCTTTCCTCATGACAAACAGCTCCTAATTGGAATAATCACCTTCGGTTCTACTCATGTCAGGACACTCTTAGAAGGAAGCCTGGTACCTCGCAATCCATGTGTTCAAAAAGGCCAACAAAGAAGGTAATCCTTCTTACATAGTGACGGTGATAAAGAAGAGGCTGACATCTCAGGGTTTGGCATTGTTTTGATTTTTTTTAAAAGGTTAAAACAACAAAAACTAAAGGGGGAAAAAAGCATGCATCACTCGTGTGGTTAGTAACCTTTATAAACTCACTGAGCCACTAAAAGTTCCTTCCTTTTCTTCTTCATATTTAAAAAAAGAAATATTAGCAGGGAAAATTTCAACCCCGGTCAATTGATTTTCCTCATTTCACTCCTCCTTGCCCTATTCTAGTCACGCCAAGTGCCAGGCTAGGTATCGACGAGTATAACTTGTTAAGTGTTTGGTTTCACTCGGCAAGGGTTTGAACCCCATGGGTTCGAATCTCAAGATCTGTCACGTGGAATGTTGATGCATTGGTCTTTATTCCAGTAATATTATCTACGACATGACACTGCGTTCCTTGGTGTGTGTTTTTATTCCAAGATCCGCCATTTTGGTTTTAACAAGAATCAGCCCTTAAGACTGATACTCAGCAAAATGGAGTTGAATACAACAGAAATATTAAATATAATAATATATAGTGCGTAATCATGGGATGAAATCTTGGTCAGAAGTAAATATGCACAAACACTACTAGAATTCACGAAGCTGCTTAAAATCGACCAAGTTAATCAAGCCCATATACAGGCCCAGTAATGAGGTCACCATGGCGGTAATCGATTAACACGACCCGGGCGACTCTGGTCACCCGAGTCGTCAGAATTTCAAATCGAACACCGCGAGTGGAGTCGAGAAATACACTACCCGACCTCAGTAACCCACCTATTGGCTGGGGTTTGCTAGGAGTGATGACGTCACCTCTGCGAGGGTACCTGTAGGATAACAGCAACTTCTATACTGGAGACTGAAACTTCTGTACCAGAAACGGTGACGCCCGCAAGTAATGGCTCCATTTCAGAGTGATATTAACTCCCGCCTGCTTTGCCAAACTTGCAACAAGTGTCGGCAGTCATTAGCTACAGTAGATAGCTGCCCCATCCCACCCCCACTGCCCCCACACCCCTCACACACCCACATACCCCTTACACACCCCTTACACACCCCTTACACACCCCTTACACATCCCTTACACACCCCTTACACACCCCTTACACACCCCTTAAACACCCCTTGCACACCCCTTGCACACCCGTTACACACCCCTTACACACTGCTTACACACCCCTTACACACCCCTTACACACCCCTTGCACACCCCTTACACACCCCCTTACACACACGCTTACACACCCACATCCACCCACACCCACACCCACACCCACACCCACACCCACACCCAGACACACACACCCTCACACCCCTTACACACCTACACACCTACACACCCTCACACCCACACACCCAGCTCCGACATTAGAACGGGCGCCGCCTAGCGGGCTTAGAGCTGGCGTAAACCACGTCAGAACTCAGATGGCCTGGCATATATATGTGTCTAGCATAAAGAAGCCGTCTACCCCCCACCCCACCCCCACCCCACCCCACCCACTGCCTAAGTAGCTCAGCACTTCAGTTGATGAGACCAGCTATTTCAACTCCACCACGGTCCAGACTTCCCATTGCTCCCCCTGCTATGCAAAGCTAGATATTTTTCTTTTTAAGATTCTTTTTCTTTTATGATTTTTGTTGTTAAAGTTGCATAGTTCGATGGTTTTGAACTTCTGTCATTTGCTAAGATAAGTATATTACAGTGATTGTTATCATTTATCTGACTTTACATTGAAGTAATTTTTATTTTAAATTGATATTGATTTGAAATTTAAGTGCAAACATTACAAATTAATTTGAGCAAGCATGCCAATTCTTTGTTTAAAAAGTAGACATCGGCTATTGGGGGTGGCAAGCATACCAAAGCTCCAACACCATAGGCTTCTGCAAAAACAGGTTCTATTAAATTGACTCAGTATTCGCTTCTGTATGGCAAGAAATGCCGAATAAGTGCGTCAGTACCTAAGTTAGATACTATAAGCATATCTAGATAATATTTTGGTTTTGACAATTGTATGCTTTTATTGGACTGTGCAGCTTGAAGATATAGTGTGTGGGTGCGTGGACAAGTACATCGCAGTTCCCTGTATAGAAGTCGCAGTCTCTGGCATAGAAGTCGCAGTTTCCACTACAGAAGTCACAGTCTCAACTACAGAAGCCACAGTCAATGACTGAAGTTAAAAATGCATAGTCTGATGCTTTTGAGTTTTTGTTATTTTCTGAGATAAATATATTATACTAATCGTTATAATCTACTTTACTTTAGTTTGAAGTAACTTTTATTTTAAATGGCTAAGTTTGGAGATATTTAACATCAAAACATGCACAATAATTTAGGCAAGCACACCAAAACTCTGACACCATGGACTTCAATAGTAACGGTTTCTATTAATAGACTTATTATGCCCTTCTATGCAGAAACAAATGCTAAAGCCCCTGTCACACCTCGCCGGATTGAGGAAATGGAAAGAAACCGAACAAAGTCTGTTGATATCCGGCAAAGTCCGGTTTGTGTCCATTGCATATCCATTGCATATCTTTTGATATCCATTGATATCCGGCCCGATCCGTTACAAGTTTTGAACATGCACAAAACTTGGAATGGATGCCTCCGGATTGATGTCTATGGTTCTTGTCCGGTTTGAGTTTGCTTCGCCCATTGGCTATCCATTCATGTACATTTCATGTCAGTTTCATGTCCTTGTCATGTCCGTTCGTCCGGTGGCCTTTGACCCGATATCGCAACATTTTGACACATTTTGATACTGTTTGTTTGTTTGTTGTTGTTTTACGTCCATTTTGATACTTATCACGCCCGAACACCACCGGACTAGACAATTCTGTCCGTTGCTCAATCCGGCGAGGAGTGACAGCCGCTTTAATAAGTGCACCAGTGTCTAAGTTGAATATCTAGAATCAAATCTAGATAAGTGTTTTGGTTTTGAAAATTTGATGTTTTCATCGGACTATGCAACTTTAAGCAGGGCCGGAAGACCAGTGTGTCGGCGCTGGAAATAGGACTCTATGTATTCAGATGAATAAAAATGTTTACAAAAAAAAAGAAAAAAGGACATTCACTGGATTGTTGTAAAGCTGCGGTCACTAGTATGTAAGAAGAGACGGTCCTAATACTACAGTGCCGGTGGCCGTAGTGCATTCAGTGGGATGGGGGGTGGGGGGGGGGGGGGAGGCTGTGAATGGGAATGGTGTGGGAAGGTGAGTAGGATCACTTGACCCAGGATGGGAACTGTTGGGAGGTCTGCTACTGGCATTGTAGCGGCGGAGGGGTGTGTTTGAGAGTTGGAAAAGAGTTGGTTGGTTGTTGGAATTTAACGTCCTAGCCACATCTACTGTCATATCAGCAGATCAGGACGGGTACCGACTTGTGACAATGCGCACTCGTGGTTTCTTCATAGTGCTGTCCTACTGGGAAACCAGGCCGTCGGCACCATGACTCGATATCCCACTCAGTCACATTTTCCTGATACCAAGCCAACCAATCGTTGCCCTATCCTAATAATGCAGAGCTTCATGCTAGGAAGCGACAAGTATTATTATTAATTGTGTAATTCATTGGTTTGACCCGACCGGGAATCGAACTCCCGACCTCACGCACGCGAAGCCTACGCTCTACCGATTCGGCCACCGCGTCCGGTGATTTGGCAAAGAGAGTTGAATGAAAGACTGAAGGGTCGTTAGGTGGTGGGTCTGTATGCCAGGTGAGGTGGGGGTTGGAGGAGGGGGTGCCGTGGAGGGTACGATTGTGGGAGGGTGGGAGGATGGGAGGGTGGGAGGGTGGTGCCTACTGCCTTTGAATGACGCTGAATGGAATGCTGGTGAGCGATAACCAGGCCGGCAGGTGGCGTGCTGGTCAATCTTCCTCCGGTGGTCAAGTGCATGCAGTGAGTGCCGCCTCTCCTCCAGCTGAGTCTATGGCGTTGTAACCGACGGGCGCTTCCGCCGCACTGCCCGGCTCGGATCAAGCTGAACGGAAGGGCGTGATCAATAATGTAAGTTGCACCATGGCCCGCAGTGAAATAGGGTCATTCCGCAGTGAGTAATAATCAAACCTGGGCATTTGTCATTCTGGCACACACCACACCCTCAAAGGCCGGCGTACACCACGCGACGGCTCGCCTCTTAATGTTGTGTAGATCGGAAACCATATCACTTCGCGCAGATTTCGCTTCAGAAACCATGGCATGATCCGCGATAATATTATGTCAATGACTATCATCTCTTTTTTTTTTTTTTTTATTTTGTATTTGATTGTGTCCTATGGTTTATATATATATATACAGTAAACGTTGATAAAATCGACCGACCATGGGACGGACTTTAAATGGTCCATTAGGGAGGTGGTTGGTTTTTGTATTGTTACAATGGTATTGTATGGGCGGTCGTTTAGGACCCAAACAAAGCAATCGATATAGGGGAGTGGTCGATCTGTAGAGGTGGTCGGTTAGAGAGGTTTTACTATCTATATATATATACATTTGTTAATATATTAGTTTTAAATCTATGCTCATGTGACGCAAACAGTGCGCAAAGGCACGTGACTAGGCACTGGTGGCGCCAAACCCGCCAGGCGGGATCTGGCCCGCAGCAAATCGCCTGATCAGGCGGTATGGCTAAATAATAAATACCATGCATAATACAAAAAGAGAATAAATATCACAAGAATGCTCCGCCCCTTTATATTCATATAATACGTTATATGTCACATATATATATATATATATATAAGCTGGATGGCTTTTGGACGGTTAAATGTCCCGAGTTCCATGTGAAATTGCTAGAATATAATTTCATAGCAAAATGCAAAATTAGCTCTTGGTACATGTGCACTTAAACGAGATCAAGAGCATCATTATGCATACTTGTAGGTTCCATAATAGTCCACGTGGCTCAGGCCAATTCATATCAAATGGGCCTCGGCTTCCGACACATTCATGGTCACTCCAACCAATAAGCCCACACACACAATTAATATGAACGCGTGCATTATAGGCAAAGGTATTTCGATTCGAGTAAGTCATCATTATGCGACATTTCCACTCTCTGTTTTATCAACCAATAATTAGGTGACTTGGTTGGAGTTGGTTGATTGTTGGAATTTTATGTCCTGAAAACATCTAAGGTCATATCAGACCTAATTGCGACAGTGCGCAGTCATGGTCACTTTATACTGTTGCCCCACTGGGTGTTTTGAGGTTCAATTCAAGACATGCGCCCTCCCCTCCTTTCCATCAATTCACGGACCGCTAAGCGCCTTTATATATTGGGTCGTAAGTTTCTATTTTATTCCCAGGGAATACTCCATAATCAACTTAATTTAATTTAATGTCAGCTTCGAGCCTAGTACGAGACGGTCATTACAGTTGCGTAGTCTGATGTTTTTTTTAGAATTGCTGCCACTTTTTAAGATAAATAAAGTAGGTTAATGATAATAATCGACCTTACTTTAGGTTGAAATAACTCTTATTTTAAAGGGCCAATTATTTTTTTACCTATTTGAAGTGTAAACAGGTAACAATTATGTTGGCAAGCACGTGTAAACACTCTGACATAAGTTTGGGTGCTGAAGTCTGGTTTAACCGTACCGGAAGTGGCCTGGGGACCGGCAATTTTGTTTGGATTAACGGATAATTTGGATTAACCAATTTTGGTTTAACCAACTTTTTTATATGATAAATGGTAGTATTTTTCCGGGCCGCCAAAGAAAGTTTGGATTAACCGATCGTTTGGTTTAACCGAGCTTGGTTTAACGGGGTTGTACTGTACTAGGATCGAACAAGGAGCAATTGACGACGCAAACAAGCAGCTCATTGAATTGGATTTATTCAATACACATAGTAGTCAATAAGAGTAGGTTAAAGGTCAGAAATTGGTCCATCAGTTTCGACTCAGGCCCTCAACCCCATCGCGTTTGTGTGTTTGTCGTTTGAAGGGATGCATGAGTTGAGGTGGTGAGTTGCTTGTCCAGCTGCTGGAGTGGAAGTGAGGTTTGGTGGGTCCGACGAATGGTGGCTGTGACGTCAGAGGTCTCATGAGAGACTGGGTTTCATGGGAAACCCAGTAGGGGGGGTGTGGGTGAGGATTCGAAACCAGGTGGCGCCACCGTTGAGACTCCTTGTTCGCGCGCAAATTACACATGTTGGCAAACCAACATGAACAATGGAATGAGGAAGACCAAGTGTCTGTAACTGGTATTTTCAACAGGTTAAAGTTGCATAATATGATGGGTTTAAGTTTGTGCCTATATTTGTCTTATCCTTCTATTAGTTCTCAAATATGAATAATCAGTACCTGTGCTCCTTGAAACATAGAGCAATACAGGAAAGTAGTAGGGTGTGTGGGTGGAAAGTGTGCACGTCACTGGCTTGTCAAGAAGTGAAGCGAAAAGGGTGAGATGTGGGTCATTGTAGGTCCTGGGATGAGTGTGAGGGTGGAGGGTGAGTGTTAGGATGAGTATGATGGTGGGATTTAGGGTGATTATGAGGGGCAGTTAGTTAGGGTGAGTGTGATGGTGGCAGTCAGGGTGGGTATGAGGATGAGTGTGAGAGTGGAAGTAGACAGTGAGTATGAGGGTGTGTGTCAGGGTAGGCGCTAGGATGAGTGTGAGAGTGTGAGTTTGGTCAAGCATTAGGGTGAATGTGACGGTGGGAATCAGATGTTATGATCACCGAGTGGTCATCGAGCAGTCATAATGGTGCTATGGTCACTGAAGCGGTTGCTGACTAAAATGCACCAACTGAGTGTACAACCGATCAGCAAGACGCCTCCATTGCACTGCCAAATTCACAATATATTGTAATGTATTCAATGTAATTGCTAATCTTAGCAAATTTATTAAATAATGCAAAATATTTATTTGATAAATGTACATGTCATTATTAACATGGGTCATTCTCAATGTGGCAATGAGTACCATACACTCCTGATTACGAACTTACACTTATGCCACCACCTAGCATTATTCCTATTCATTAAAACGGGCGTTCACTGTGTTTGAACACAGTCATGCCAATACTACTACCACTTAGCACTATATTACTCCATCAGCCTCTTATGTCACACGCGCCTCTTGGGTTCAACTGGTCACTTGCCACCTGGACATGAACACATGAAGTCAGGCCATTCTACAGTATTTGGTGTTTGATTCAAAGAACCAACCTACCGAAATACCATATATGTCAAGATCTGACCATCCCATGCAGTTGGATCAATCCTATCTGTGAAGACCAGAAGCAGTTGGCCACCATGGATACACTTGCATCATGTGGTCAGAGTGTGTGTTCACAATGATGGAAGACGGTATACTTCATAGAGGTTGAGAAGACATTTACACTTTAAAGGATGTCCAACAAAACATTGCAGGGTTTTCAGGAGAATGACCAGCAGCCTTGCCAGAAACACTGCATCATGGAGGAAGTGTTGTGCTGTCGACTGGAAGCTAGCCAACTACAAGGACACCCAATAAGTACTTGACCATTGATATTGATACTGGCACTTGTTGCTTTGCTGTCTCTACAACCTCATCATTCCCCCCCCCCCTCCACATTCTCTGCCATCTGGTCCGGCTGTCAGTTCTGACACCAACCCACTCCTGCAGCCAAATTCACCATATATTTTAATGGATTCAATATAATATTGCTCCTGTTGACAGCTTTGTTAAATAATGTAAAATATTTATTTCATAGTAGTATGAATATGATTGTTGATCTATAATTAAATAATGTGTTACAATTATGAGCTACACATAGATTAGTGCTTGTAATACAGCTTAGTAATATTATTTATGTGTAGAATTTGGACAAATAATCTTTTCCAATACATTGATATTTTATCATGATAATCATTTATGGTGTACAAAATGTACATAATAAGTGATGAATGAAGTTCATTGCAAAATATCATTCATTATTATAATAATCTGCACATAAATTAGTGCCTACATGTACTGCTGCCTGTTTTGTTTGATTCCTAGTGTGGATGACATGGCGCTTAAGGTGTAGTAAACCACATTCAGGGAATAACTGGAGCATCATTTCAGTGATTATGCGAAATCCCTGGAAGTTGTACACAATCTTACTGTAACATATATATGGTAAATGTAAGCGCATTGCCTATATGTACACAATCCTGCTCTAGGTGCAATATTTCCCATTTGAATCCCCCCCCCATGATAATGTAGTAGTCTGTACATGAGCCCCACTAGCATGTTGTGGTGGCAGACACTATGCCACACACCTATGCAGTTACACTGAATTGCGCTAGGTTGTGGCAGGCTAGCCACTGGGCAGACCCCGACTGGGCTGCTCTCTACTGCATGTGGCTACCTCACATCCCACGCACCTATAGAGGCGACGTGGGACCTGGTGAGTTAGGGGGGCGGGGGGGTCAGTTGATTGTTGACGCCGCGGAGAGCGGATCGATTTTGGTAATAAATCAGTTGGAAGCGTACTGTACTGAATCTTGGCATTCTTCCGTGAGTGCATGACAGTGTGGAAGACTGTGGGCCATCACAATAGTATATATTCATCTGAATCATCTTGTGTTTGTGCAGTCAGCCCCATGTCCTGTCTAAACATACACCTTCAGGCAGAGTTGTAACACGGGCTTCTGCAGATTAGGGCAGCTTCTTTCAGCGCTAAGTGCCCCACATCTTACTGCTAAGCACCCATTCTGCTGGTGCCAACAAAATGACCTTCCGGCCCTTCAGCCAATTAATTGGCCTCCACCAGGGTGCGCGCGCAGCCCCCAGCTACGGTTTCTGCACGCTTCCGGTTACATTCACATACATCGGCATACCCATAAGCATAGTATGCGCTGCTACAAGGAAGGCTCAACCAGCGCTGGTTCGGTCTGCGCCTGTTAGGTCGACGTGCCTGGTCCCCTTTCCTTTGTTTACACAGCGATGACCACTATGGATGCACTCATACAGTGTTTGGCATCCCCGTTGGGTACTGGAACACGACCATAGGTCGACCTACATTGAAATCACTACTTTAGCCTGTATAAAAATCAGTGCCTACAACCCATTGAACCTGAGTCCTATGGCTGTTGCACACACTCAATTGGAATATATGAATTTTGATAGCATCAGACAGAGTGTCTGGGATCCTGCTCTAGACTAGGTGTGGCTCACTCCAGCAACAGGAGTAGAGTGATCTCTCTTCAGTGTGTCTGAAGCAGAGTCTTGAATAATTAATTAATCTCAAAGTGAGGCTAGAGTGGTCAGAGGGCCAATGTAGTGTAGGGGACTGAGCATCCCCCACAGCCAGCCAATCAGGCACCCCCAACAGCCCGGATGGGTGACACCCCCCGGTAGTGGTGGCTGTCAATCAACCCAGCTGCAGGCGGTGCCCTGTGTAAACGTGCCGGCTGGTGGGTGTGGGTGGTGTAAATAGGTCAAATGAAAGCACTACAGGTAATGAAGGAAACAGGGTTAGAGTGAAAGTAAGAGAATGAGACTCTTTAGTTTATTGGCTTAAATAGGTTCTTCAAGATTCAAGATGGCCATTGTCACATGATTCCATTTCACAATCACAGTACAATGCAGTGGGTCACATGGACTCACTCCTCCATTCGAGTACAATGCAGTGGTCAATGATCATAGACAATACCATGTGGGGGGGGAGGGGGCATGTGAGGTGTGACTCTTCCAAGACTGTTCTAGTCAAACTCGAAGTGACACTCCCCTCTAAAGACCTGTTCAATTATACAAATTCTTACTCATGGAATAATAGTTTACCATTTCAACACATCCCTCATATGCATTTGGTTTTTTATTCAAAAATTTAAAAATTTTCATTATATAGACAGCTTGTAATTTAGTATAGTAACTTCACCTCGGTTCACATGTATTATATCGGACAATTTTACAACGTACTCCGCCCCTCCACTTTCTTACATTTGCCCAGCAGTATAGAAAGAAGTGCACGTACTACGTTGTTCACCTTTTATGTACTCTTTAATTCTTTTATATCTTTTATCAACCTAAACAATAAATTGGTGTTCTGAAATTGTCGCGATAATAGTTTGGTACATCAGACATCGTGAGCAAAAAAAAAAAAAAATCGAAAACTTTCATTTTTTTTTTTCTATTGGTATATTTAAATAAAAATAATTCTATATTTTATTTTTTATAATTTAAAACTTTAGACTTGTTTCAGTTTATTTTACCCCTCCTGATAACTTATATGATGTTTAAGATGCATATGATTCATTTCGCCATCCATTTTCTGCTCTATTCGAGCATTTCTTAGTTTTTTGATGCCGGTTTAGACGGTCGTTCTGCAAACGATTCTAGCACAACTCCCAAGGTTCACCTAGCAGTGGCGATCCCTTACTTAGTGCTCAATCGGATTTGGCATTTGCTGTCAACCCTTCCCATCGATTCGTGGTGGCAAGGCTTTTTGTTTTACCGAACTGCTAAACTCGTAGAAAACCTGGGCGTCGATGGAGACGCGTGTGTTGACGACAGGTCTCCATAGGAATAACATTACGGAACTCATCCAATCAGAAAACAAGGCACCGAAGCGGTTTGAATCGATGACCTAGTTTTAGGGACTATTTTCTTGCAATTTTAGAACACCAAAATCTCTGATTTCACCAATTTTAATGTCGTTTTATCTCGAATAATGCAATAGATGAATCAATATGTGTTTTTGTAAAGCCTGTACAAGAAATAAAGCATCAATTATCCGTACCTATAACAATATAATCGTGTCACAGAAAGTCTAACATTTACGATAGCGTAACTTAGGCGGGAATAATGAAATACAAGCAATGACTAGTGGTTCTTTTTGTACTTCAAAAACCTTAATATTATTCACTATCATTAATTAATGATAGATTACATGCTTTTGCTCAAGTTTAACATATTATATAGTAGTATTAGATTGTTCTGCATTTGTCCCACTCGTGATCGATGTTACAGCGTTTCTTCCACGAAACGGCAATATTTTATATTGATATATAACTGTCTCTGTGTTAGTTCTATGTGAATCTCGTACGTCTGCGTTGCTTAAATTATTCACCAACACGATCCAGTCACTAGCAGCATATGCGTTAGTTCTACTGATCTTTAGCATTGTCCATCACTTTGCTGTAGCGAAATCCTCGTCTCAGTCACATATTGCCAAAGTTACTGCCGAACTTGTTTACGAAACATATTTGGACGATCAGCATGATAGTGCTGCTAATGCTTGTGATAGGGCGCTTCGAAGCAGCGAATGTCAACATATTCGTTGCAATCTTCACGAAGACTAATGGAAACACTAGTCAGCATATGCTTTTTAGTTTCTCCTCGTGAACCTAGCAATTCCTCGTACTGTTGACGCGAAATCATTGACTCAGTCACATAGGCAAAGTTCCACCGAAACTCTGTTGCGGAACAAGTGAGGCAATCAGTATATGGCTGCAGCTCTTCTCGCCCACACTGAGCATAGTTTGACTTGTTCGTTACGGAGTTCAATGTTTAGGTCTGTTGATCTATTAGTTCATAGGATGGCTAATAGATGACTTCTTTCTTCTTCACATAGAATTCACTGATACAACATATCAATTTCTGTTTTATATTCAATAAATTTCGAGTAATTTTAATTTAAATTTAAATGTATAACCTCATAGATTTATATTATATCATTTTGTAAATGAATATAGTTTTGTTATTTTGTAAATTCATGTCATTAATAATGTCCCTATAACATGAGTAATGTTCAATAATATACATCTCCAGTACAAGATCATTTAATATGTCTCCTCACATTAATAGTCAATGAAATAACTCTTCAGTATAAAACCAGATATTAATAGTCCCTATAAATGAATAATTCACTGAATATATATAGTTCAAAAGTTATCAATAGGTTCCCCTATAACAAATTAATGTCAATTGTGATAGTTTTTAGATAGTTAGTAGTTAATAATATATGCAATGATTAACATCGTTAATGTCATGGAAAAATTAACAGTGGGAATATATGATAATGTTCATCATACGTCATGAATTTTCAATGAATATTTCATGCACATTTCAACAGTCATATGTCATGATTTTTCAAAAGAACCTTTTGTGTTTGACAACCTCTGCCTAAGACACTTTCAATCTAAAATACATCTCATGACAATTAATGTTAATGCAATTCATGAATTTCAATGAATACATCTCCATATAATATTTGATAACATTTCAATCATAACCATGCACTATATAAAATGAACCATTTATCAACTCTGACTATGACATTTAAATCAATTAATGATAACATTTTACATCATATTATTTAGCTTTTTAAATGAATTTTTATGAATAATGCAATATTTAAGCTATATTTGTCAATCAATTTCAATGAATAAACTCTAAACACATGCAACGTTTTAATTCATCATACCTGACACATGACTTTCAAATGAATAATATATGAGCACATGACACTGAATACATCCATACTCTTTTTAACATATGAATAAATATCCAAGGTCATTTACTGTCATAAGTCTTCAAATAAGAATTGGAATTTAATGACAATGATATCAATAGTGTATTTTTATGCATTGTTTTAATTAATTCAGACACACCTCTATCTTTGATATTTTCATGACATTGATGATAATATCATAGGTTCTTGTTCATTTTTATCGAAAATCCTAAAAATCATTAGATTTTATTTTCGAAATTGTATTTTTGTGTCCATGAGAAACATACTATTTAGTTTATTCCCACACCTTGATCACAAGTTCATTCCATTCCCTATGCGAATAACATCGTTTTAGGTGTCCCTTATTTTGACCACATGAGAACATGTAATAAATAACTCATCCCAACCCTATGTTTCCCCAAAAAACTTGACTCCATCCCATATGGTGTGGCCACACAGTCCTGTTCAACACGAACTTTGTTGTACCCACATGTCTAACATATAGTTCCTTCTCAAAAAGAGAAGGGGTATCTGAACAATATGTAGCATATAGGGGCCATATTACATTTACAGCCATCTCAAGAGACAAGATGCTGCAATTGTGTATGGCATTTACCAACATTTCCTGGGAAGACACCAACACCACAGCTTTTTTTGTGGCCGAAGACACCAGGTAAGTTTCATATTGGTTGTGTTTTCGTTGAAATAAAAATTTAAAAAAAAACAAATTTAAGGTATAAACTCTTAGTCAAACCTTAAAGAATTTTTAGTTAGTCATCTCTTGTTTCATGATATTCTTCAATAGTAATCCATGTTATGAGTGTAATATAGTACAATGTCTATACAATCTAGCAATGTTAATTAATAAATAACATAGTATGACATATCTGCAAAACAGTGGCTTATGCATCTCAAAAAATAAATATGTTATTACTCTTCAGCCTTGATGGAGTTACAACATTACTTCCTCAAGTTAAACAACTTATCAAAAAAAAGAATTGACTTTCTCAGTCTATGACTTCAAATTAACAAATGAACGTAATGCAGCTATCTATAAAGTAATGGAGTTACAGGAGTAATTAGTTCATTGCCATTTTATTATTAGTGAGAAAGTCATTCCCCAATTAGTTCATAATTGTTGTCTTTTAGCTACAACCAAATTTTTTTATTCAGTTACTCCATTTCGCTGGTGTAGCCGGCTGAATAATCAATTAACACTACCTCAAGCTAGATATGTGAAAACATCCTACTGATTCATTACTAGAATAACTACCCTAATAGTTCATCTTTTGATAATGCAAATCATTTTATGATGAAAAATAATATTCAGATTCTTAAGGACTAACAGTGTTTACGCATGTTATCCGAGCAATTACTGATCATTTGTCAAAAAATAATGTTGAAGATCATATCAACCAATTATATATATAGTTTACTAATAGCAAAGATTTGTCATCGTGCTCTTGTGAAGTCTAACATAACTTATTGTAAAAAAAAATTGATGAAATCCCTATGTTTAGTTTAGCATGAACATCCCAAGGAACAGTCGCTTTGTAAAATAATTTAGGTTCATTCCATTACCCTCTGGCATTACTTGTTGCCTCACCAGTATCTTCTCCACTTGATAAGTAGTAGAAAGCAAAAATTATGTCTCGCTCAGCAAACATAGGACACAAAAATAGGGAAGAAATCTTGAAGATCACTTGACATAAATGAAAAAGATCTTCACGTCAGACATTACTTATAACTCTCCCGAGTTCAACCTAATGTTTTTGCTTAGCCGGTATATTTTTGAAAAGTCTCCAAAAATAGAATAGGAACCTTCTACAAAAGTTTTATACATTCGATTCCACAATTGAAAATACCCAAATATCCAACGATCAGTCTGTACATGGGTGAAATTAATTGTTACTAACGTTACTTCTTCATTGTATAGCAACTCTGTTACTCCCAATTTCACTGAAGATTTATCAGCCAATATATGCGATTCAGAAAAGTAGTTTAATTCACATTGTAGTTTAACAAGTATCAACTTCTCGTTTTTTTTTTTGGTTTTTTTAATCCATAGAATCTCAATCATGAACTTTATTTCGTTCTATTGGTTTAACAAATTTAATTACTTTTATAATATATATCAATTATTAATAATACCATGACATATTGAATACATTTCTTATTAAAAAATAGAAAAAGTTTTAACAAGTTATTTAAATGTTCTTATTTCTAATGTTTAAATCTACTTATCTGTATTGTAATACACAAAACACATAGAACAGATACTTTGATGTCCTAAGGTATGTTTAGTTTATGCTTCTAAGTATCTTAGTTATCGAGTTTTACGAATTTATCAAGTTCAAAAACATAAGACCTGAACCTTTACCATGTTCCAGTCAATGACGAAAATGCTTCTGTGTAACCCCGTCAACCACAACGAAGATTAGCGACATTTTAAGACAAATCGATCATGTTAATCATGTTATGTATAATTACGCTTCACGCGCCGGTGAATTATCTTGTAACTATGCTTCATACATGTCAAAACAACTTAGCCTTATCGCTTTCACGGTGTCGCAGTCGACACCGATAACAGAAATTGACTCCCGGCTCACGTATGAACGATTTTATCGTCCTACGTATACTCGCGAAAGTTTATGCCGCGTCGAATAGATTGCTCTATCGAACCTTACGCAGCGTCTTTTTCTCCAACCCGAGAGGTTACAGGTTCGATAAAATTACCTATATTTATGGTAAAATAGTTTTTGAGCTTGCGAGGAATTTAATAGAATCAATACGTAATGCAACGTCAATGTTGCTATTTTAAGCGTTTTTCAGATTTTTTCACGGCCAATGAATAATGATTTTTGTATTAAGAAAAGTTAATGCAAATACAATGTGTGTTCTAAATTGGATTAAATAACATCTTTGGTTTTTGCAATTTATCCGCTTTAATAATGTCAATTCTTACATATGCAAGATTACCTCTTTCACAAACACTAACATCTTGTTAGATCTTAGCGAAAGTGCTGATTGTATTAGTATCTATGAAACATAACATTTCTGTCGTTAGTGTGACAAATATTTAGTTTTTTCAGTAGCTAAACAGTTTAAACTCTAAAAGTATTAGTAACACTGTTTTACGTCTCCACCCATAATTGGTTGGCATACTAAACTGGTTGGCATGGCGCAATCGGTTATTTATTAGTGGGGCAGCAACAATAGAAAGTTTTTTGCCGAATGGCCGAAGCAATAAAGACGTCTGCGGATTCGCCGATCCTTCCGACGTGTTCTTGGCTGTGATTGGTCATTCTTTTATCTGACTGTCATCTGCCAAATAGTGGATTGAGCTCGCGCTTGCTGTCGGTTATGTGGACCAGTACCAATTTCTCTCGAATATAATAATTTAGGTTTTATTTTTTCATTCACTAATAATTCATTAGTGCGTCGATCTTTGATAGAAATAATCTGATCGTACGGGCAAAAGGTTGGGAAATTACCCTTTCCTTCGTTCAGTTCTATTAATCTGGAGCAATATCATCCCACATGATTTTAGAGTCAACTATTTATCTTTATCACGGTTAACATCTTTTCGATCGTTTTAGGGCCCCTCTACAGTCAATACTGAACCCAGTGATCTAACGACTATGTAACCGGATAGTATTTCCTTCCAAAGGGGTCAGATTCATTTATAAACAAAACTACTTTATCACCAGGAGTTAGTTTTACTGCATTCGCTTTTTTCCTTCAAGCGAGAAACATTAATTAATTTCGTCTTTCTTTTCGATTATTGAAGCTTTAGCTAACGCTATAGATATGTCATCTAAAGATAAGCTTAAGGTCGAATCAAATCGTCCCCGTCGATCGGATACAGATTAAAGAATATGCTTAGTACTGGCATGTCTACCATAGGTTAGAAGAAAAGGAGAATAGCCAGTGCTATCAGAAGGTACAGCCAAAACCTACAGTTACCATATATTCACATCAGGCAATGGGTTTCCCATAAAAGGGGGTTTAGCACGAGAATTAACCAATTTCTTAGAATGCTTTTTATGGTTATATTGTTATCTTTCCACCATACTTTCGCTGGTGGATGATAAGTGATCGTGTCTCACTTTACACGATTCTTTAAAATGTTCATTATCAATTTATTTTGAAATTCTAACCCATTGTCTGAAATATACATACAAGGGAATTGCATGGTGAGGATTAATATTAAATATTTAATCATGAATCCACTTCGATGATTTATCTGGCAATGGTTTTATATTCAACCCAACCATACAATGATCTATAATAGATGTAAATATTATTACCACTAGTACTAACTGGATATGACCAGATAGATCAGCAGCAATTACAATACAGGTGCCATAGGCAATGGCAACTCGATTGTGGATATGCCACATTGTGCGTTTACTACAGTTAACCACACAATTTGCCACAATTGGTAATTTTAATTTTCTGGCATCTACAGCACATAACAGGGCAACGAAAATGTTCCTGTAATCGTTTCAATGTTTTAGACATAGCCATATGACCTTACCTCTGTTTGAGGCTATCTTTATCACAGAATTCTGTATTTTTTTGGTAACACTAATCTAGGATACGTATCTTTCTAGTAGGAGCTACTATTGAATAAAGAGATTTCCATTATCAAATAATTCTTTTCTTTCATTCTCCCTAACGTATCTCTTCATTTTTTTGCTCATTAATTACCTCATTATATGACAGTTCATAGTGTTCAAAAGAATTACTTGTTCAGCCAAAAGTGGAATAATAAGCAAACATTTCTACTGGTTTCCCTTTGCTTCAGTATTAGGTTCATCTAGACAACATATCAGCCCAGACATTATCTACACCTTTTCATATAGACAATTGTGCTGAAAATTCTGCTAATAATATGCCCCGGTTGTATAACGTGTATTACGAATTTCTTTAGTGAAAAAAACATTTCAATGGAGATGATCTGTATAGATAGTAAATTCTGCACCGTATAAGTAAGGTCTTAATTTTTATGGGCATAAATAATAGCAAAATGCTTCTTTTTCTATAGTAGGCTAATTACATTGAGCAGGAGAGAAATCTAGTTACTGAATAAATGCACTGGTCTGTCTATTCATTTTCTCTTCTGTACTAATTACAGCACTAAACTGTACTCAAGAAGCATCTGTTTACAGCTTATATGGTTTAAAAAGGGATAGGAAATTTCCACAGTTACACAATCTAATAATAGTGTTTTCAAGTCATTCCATGCAATTTCCACATTCTATAGTCCATTTCAAAACTACTTTTATGATAGTCAAATAAGTTATATGGCGATACATAGCATAATTGGAATTAATTGTCTGTAATATCCTGCCGATCCTAATAATCATATACTTCTTTTTTACTTGTCGGTGAAGCATATCTTCTTGTTGCAGTAATTTTTTCAGGATCCGGTTTCAGCTGCTGACATACAACGTAACCTAAGAGTTTTACTTCTTTTCACAAAATTCACATTTAGATTCTTTAATAGTCCATATTGTTATTGCAAGATAGTCACTTAGTTAGTCACATCTTTCTCATGGGACTCTCCTCATCTGGTGTAATAAATAATAATTCATCTAATAAAATAGAACATTTACTAAATATTCTGCAAAAAATTACATTCATCATTCTTTGGAACTACTGCAGGTGCATTAGTTAATCCAAATTGCATATGCTTAATTGAAACATTCCCATGTGTGTAATTTATAGTGGTTTAGGTCTGCTTCCTCATTCTTCCATTACCTGCAATACCCTGATTTAAGGGTCAATGGTGGTAACAATTTTAGCCAATGCAACAGGATCAAAAATGTCCTTTATCCTGGGTAAAGGATAAGAATCTTTAATAGTTACTGCATTTAATTTACGGTGTCACACAGAGGACGTATAGTACCATCCTTCTTAGGCACCATCGTACTGGTGAAGCCCCAAGGACTACAACAGGACTTCATTTTATATCCTCAGCTAACATTTTATTTATCGTTTTCAAACTTATAAGTCGCATTACTTAAAGGTATTATATAAGGTCTTTGTATTTATTGGGTATGCATTACCTGTGTCTATATGCATCTCAATCACCTTAAAGCTTTAAGTTTTCTCATCAGAATCAGGAATATCAAGGGAAAATGCTCTTTTTCCAATAGTCTACTTCTAGAACTATCCTGCTTTTTTCTATCAATTAATTCTAAGGAAACAAATTTATTCCTGTAACAAATTTCAGCATTAAACATTTCCATTATGTCTGTCCAATTAATAACTCAATAGATACGATTCTAACTACAAAGAAAGGACACATACTCATTATAAATCAGAAATATTAAGTCATACCTAAAGTTGGTATTAAATGGACCTGAGATTGCTCTCAGCCTATACATTTAATCTGGATACAATTGTTTATGTGCTACTCCATAACTAACAATTTTTTAAGGCTTTGTACATGTATTAAACTTTTAGCCGCAATGAGTCTACCAGACCAGTTAATTTTTACTGATTAAAATCAATAGAAATTACTCGGAACGAGCATCAAGTGCGCTATTTAGTTTCAACAGCAGTTTAGCTAATGTTTACTAAGCGTAATTTCAACTGCGGACAGTTTCTCATTAAATCGTGGTTCATTACTTATATTACAATTAAAGTATACGACTAAGGCACGCGTGTCTGATACGCGTGTTCTATTTTAGCCATCGACGCCTGCGCGTGCGCAGTCGGGCGTCGCTTTGCCATTGCTTCCCGCGGTTGCTTGACAGCGCATACCTTACTGTGTGCTCTCCGACTGAAAGGAGTTACTATTATATGTACTAGTTTGACCCTTCGGCGCTACGTTTACGTGCGGCGACTCAAGGACGTCTGGCTCAGTGCATAAGAACTTGGGCCACCATACAGGGGAGGCGGGGGGGTTGCGCAACGTTTACCGCGTGAATTTCTCCACGTGTACATTTATTCTCAGAACAGGCTAGCGTTTCTACACACTTCCTCCAGTGATTTTAGTTCTCTGGAGCGACTTCAGAGCCTGAGTATCTTCGGTTATACCTTAACCTAGCCTGAACTCTCTCAACAGGCAAACCCCTTTTCGACAATTTAGAGAATTAAAATTTAGACTATCTATATTACTAGTCTTATTTAAAATCTGTTAGTCTTGACTTGAGCAACATACGTTGCTGTCTCAATAAGACCTTTTCACTTAGGATAGCAAGAGTGAAAGCTTCCTCTTATGATTTAGGCTAATGGTTTCCAGTACCACATAGTGTTGTCTTCTAATAATGAATCAAGAAATCTTGATAGCAAATTTCAAGGTGTCAGTCCCAAGGTAGCAGAGTAGTTTTCCATCCCTTACTTGCCAGCAGTTTTAAACCGTGGCAATATGCTGCACTGTCTCACCCTCATTTCTGTACCAAGTCATTAATATATTTTTAAGTGAGTTTTTCTCATCAGCAGTTAACAAAGTTCTAGCAATTTATTCCTTTATATCATTCCATGACCTTAGCACCTTTAGCTGTGAAAAACAGTGAATAACAATTATGCAGTGTGCCCGTTGCATTAGAAACGTGCAAACCGATTATATCTAGTCAGGACACGTCAGCAAGAACCCAATCATCTCAATAAGATCTACCCACTCTCTTAATGCACCTCTGTCATACCGACAAGCATAGGCACAGACTTTCAATATGCTTTTAGAGCTCTTATTTTGGTTTCACTACTTTCATGTTCTAGACTAGCTACTCACTTTTTTCTTACGGTCTTCTTCTCTGATAGTCAGCTTCAGCACGTTCAGTAACTGTAAATAACCTTTCTTCATTTTTTTCAGTTATGTTCTCTATGCTATCTGCCATAACTTAGTCCATTGCCTTCCAATTTATCACAAATCATCACTCAAAATCCCAAATCCTATCTGATTTTATAACCACAACCCAAATTGTTTCACGTAAGCATCTTCTTTCAACCGTGTTTAGGGCATTGTGATGTGTAGTGTGTATTGTGTGTACAGTGTATTTAAATACAATATATTCAACAATATATTAACCTACCACAAGTCAAGTATTTTAATATACAATACGAAATATATCAATACCATATATTAACTTACGCACAAGTCAAGTATTTTCACGCTATTGAAATCCTCCTTGATAGCGGTGGTCAATGGGAAATTTAGTGTGTTGCGTAAAGCGCGGTAGAAATAGAGTCAAAGAATTTATATCCAACCGATAGAATTTACCTGTAACGTAGTAAGAGAGTGAAAGTCCTCCGTATGTTTTAATACGCTCAATTTACTTAATTTAAAATCCAAGGTTTAAAGAAAATTACCGCCAAAAGTAGTCGAAAATGAAAACAATTCTAGACGGTGACACGAGGGCTTCAGACAGGCGATAAAACTATAATATTACAGTAATATCAACGTCCACGACTAATGTAACCTTAAGAAAAGACAATTTCGTCGGAAATTCGTCGACAAAGTATTTCATTTAATTTATGCCCTTGCAAAAAGTAAAAAGAATAGAGAATCAAATAGAAGAAACAACCATATCACTCCAGCTACCCAACAGTCGTAGTCTATGTCTCGTCCTTCTATTTCTCAACCTCAAAGAATTTTGCATTAAAATAGGATATCCAAATTAAATGAAATAAAAAATACTGCGTATATAATAAGTTCTATTAAATAATTGTGTACTACCCCTAACGTCAAAAATGAAACAACACATGTATGAAAGTCACACCACGTGCGTTCAAGTCCACACCACGTGCGTTCAAAAATAACTGTAGTCAGCTAACAATTAAATAAAGAAATATAAATGTGTAGTATTATAAACAAATAAAAAGAAAATGCCTACCGAAATACACAAAACTATTCAACAACTATCTATAAGTCAGTACTAACCAACCTCGCGTAGTTTTCTCCAAGTCGTGGTTGCCATTTTGTAAACGTGCCGGCTGGTGGGTGTGGGTGAGTGTAAATAGGTCAATGGAAAGCACTACAGGTAAGAGGGAAACTGGGTTAGAGTGAAAGTAAAAGAATGGACTCTTTAGTTGATTGGCTTATATAGTTTTCAAGATTCCAAGATGGCGTTGTCTCATGATTCCATTCATCAATCTTTATCTAGTACTGTTATGCATACACACGCTGCGCATCAGGTGCTTCTCACCTCATATCCTCTAGATGTCACAGAGTTACCAACACATCTCAGACCTGCTCCGGTCACCACCCATCGAGCTCACTGTGACATTCCCACAAGACCCATCGCTCCCGGCGCCCGCCGGGCGCCCCCCCCCGGCCGCGCACCCCGCGCGCCCCCCGGCATCCGCTGAGGTGACTCTTCCAACAGAGCTGTTCCTCCTCTTAGTCCCCAAAACCTCGGATCGCTGCGACACGTCCACACGCTTAAAGACTATTTCCCACATTATCTATCTATTAATTCATCATCTCACCATGAATCCCTAACCCCCTAGCCCTTTACCCCACATTTCAACCACATCAACCCTCACCCTCCTTATGACACCGTCCGTGAGTCCCAACTAAAGGAGTCGTTTCGAAAATCCATCCACTGTTCCCTATCATGTCTGTACGAGTCATTAATATCTTAAGAAGCTCAATGTTGATCGTCCTTATAGTCGCTATCAATCACAGTACAATGCAGTGGTCACATGACTCACTCCTCCAATCAGAGTACAAATCAGTGGTCAATGATCATAACAATACCATGTGCGGGGGGAGGGGGCATGTGAGGTGACTCTTCCAAAGACTGTTCTTAGTCAAACTCGGAAGTGACACTCCCTCTAAAGACTATTCAATTATACAAATTCTATACTCAATGAATAATAGTTTACCAATTTCACACATCCCTCATATGCCGTTGGGTTTTTGATATTTTAACATTTATCATTATATAGACAGTTTGTAATTTATTATAGTAACTTCACCTCGGTTCACATGTATTATATCGGACAATTTTACACCTGGGTGTATATGCAGATTAGGCTGGTGGGCCTGCCCAGTGGGCAAGGGTGAACAGGTAGCTGCAAACAGTTACAAATATATATATATTATATGTACGAAAAATGTCCTTTTTCTCCAATTGCATTCTCTATGAGTACATAGAGGAACATTTCATCAACCTTGAACTGTTTCTTATATAAGAACATCCCTTCCTTAATGCCAGGCATCATGTATGCACATATATTTCATACAGCTTATATCATGTCACAATGGGAGTGGGGTATTATTGCTTTTAGTTTACATAACATTGTCCCCACTCCGTCGCCCAAGAATAATAATGCTCTCTGCCAACATATCATTCCGAACCGAAAATCCGAATATTTTTACACAGTGTCGGTGTTGTGTGTGAGTGTGTGGGAGGGGGGGGGGGTGAGGAAAGGGGAAAATGTTGCACCGCGAGCAGGAGGGATTCAAACCCACACTTCTTGCCATTCCAGGGCTAGTGCCCTAACCATTACACTACCTAGGTTCTTGAGGCAATCACCCTATCCACATCTACCTGTCGCTCCTTGCCTATGAGGTTTGTTTTGTTTGTTGGAGTTTTGCTTCCTGGCAACATCTAAGCTTATATCAGGATCTGCCTAAGAGGTCAGGGTTGTCTACTACAGAATATATATATGAGTCAGCCTCACGAAAACGGGCCAATCGGTGGTCAAGTGAAGATGTCGGCATCGCAATTCTTAAAAGTGTAGTGCATTTCTTTGTTTCATATTAAATTATCCTCGAAACAAATCAAGTTGTTTTATTTTCTCGACCTTTACATTCAGGATAAATTTAAAGACTTTCCAACACCTCTGTCAATGCTAAATCATAATTATCCTGATCGACGCCGACATCCAATGATCGATGCCGACAACTTTAACAGATATCGGCGTCGCAATTCTTAAAGACTCATACATTTCTTTGTTTTATATTATATTATCCTAAAAACAAATCAGGTTGTTGTACTTTCTCGACCTTTACATTCAGGATAAATTTAAAGACTTTCCAACACCTATGTCAATTCTAAATTATAATTATACCGATCGACGCCGATATCCAAGCTCGACGCCGACATTGACCACCAATTGGCCTCTTTTCGTGATCCTGACCCATATATATATACATAATTATTATTAAGCTATTACTTGATGAAGGAAGACACTACATAGGTAGGTTTGAAAAGAGGTATGCACTCTAGCTGATCAGTAAAGACCTGCTAAGAATTAATTTAAAGCTGCATAGTCCCCTGAAGCATCACATTTTCAAAAGCAAAACAATTATTTAGATTTGATTCTAAAGATTTAACTTAGATACTAATGCATTTATTGCCCCATAGAAGGGAATACTGAGTTAATTTAATAGAACCTGTTCCCCCAGAAGCCTGTGTTGTCAGAGTTTTGGTGTGCTTGCCAAAAACTAATTTTACATGTTTATTCTTCAAATATCTCAAAAGTTACCCATTTAAAATAAAGGTTACTTCAAACTAAAGTAATGTAGGTTATGACAAGTCGCTTAATATATTTATCTCAGAAAATTGACAGAAACTGAAAACCATCGGATTATGCAACTTTAATGAAAGATTCCTGATGTAAATGAGCCAAGTGAGTTTGGTACATAAAACTGTGTGTTTTTAAAACTAATATTCAAAGATAACAATCGATGGCGTCCATGGCTACAGCCTCCTTTCCAAGTCCCGGCTACTGCTGAGCCGCGGTGCATGCTGGATGGACGGTAAGAGGAGACCAGCAGGTGACGTATTCACACGTCATGACGGTGTCAGCAACCTGACACGTCATCCAGTGCAGTTCATGTGTGGACTCTCTTTTTTTTCTTCTTCTGCTGTTTTTTGTTTCTGTGTTGTTGATGACCTGAAATTGAATATGTCATATTAGATGAACATGTTCAACTGCTGATCATAGGCTTTGTACCGAAGGCATTAACACTTTTAATTAGAATTAACCGCACCCTTGGGTTTCTCTGTGTATGAGCCTTGAATGAATAATGATGAAAGGATATTTCACTCAACAACAAAAAAATGAATTTCTAGATATTCAATGCAGTATTTTGACAGTGTTGTGACTAGGACGCCAGCCAATGTGTGTAGGTAGCTAGGATTCATTGCAAACCAGGTGGCGCCTTCTGTGTGCGTTTTCGTGCTGCGGGTAAATATGAGTTTTAATTTATTCCTGATTCCTGATTGCTGTTTCCTGCTTCGTTTTTCTTGCTTGCTGATTCCTGATTCCTGGTACCTCATTCCTCATAGCTCATTCCTCATACCCCAGCCACCCCGACGCACGGAATGGCATGAGAAATCATTCGGATCCAAGCCACCGGCTCGAGTAAAGATATTAATTGTGGATTATAATTTTGTGTATGGAAGGGGCATGAACCCCCCTATGGGCAAAGGAACCTGAAATGCCGGGATGCCATCTGGCAAGGGGAGTTTCAGCAAAGTGCTTCTTTGTCCAGAAAACTGCACATAAATCAGGATTTTTTCAGTTCGAAATTGGGATTATCAATTTGCGTTCAGAAAATTGGATGGTTTTAGATTTCCAGATGGATATCATCATTCCCCATGGGAAAAATGAGAAATCTGAACGAAGAAGAACGGAATCAGAATCTGTTATTTCCGAAGAAGGCCTCTAAAGCCAGTTAGGATGGCGGCTCTGGTTGCCGTATGGCCTTCCGAGTCAGAGAAGTAAGAAAAAATAAGCATTAAGTGTTTCGGCAGCCGATTTAACTGACTGACCTAGGATATACTTAAGACCGCCTAAGGTGGTTTTAACAGTGTGGTTTGAACAATAACTGGGAGAAACACATTCAGAATGAAGAAACAAATTTAGGGCAGATAAATAATTGGTTATAGAGCTGCATTGCAATGAATGCGATAGCCAAGCAATATAAATAGCAACCTGCACAAGGGGGCATGGTACAGGGCCAAGTAAACCTTGGAACTCATCAATATATTTAAAGTATTTACGAATTTGCATAGACCACATGGTCTTGCTGTTCGGGGCATAATAATGCAAAGCAATTTTCTTTGTCTCAGTGTGAAGCTCAGCCAGACCTAAAAGTAAAAGGCTAACATTTTAGGAACAATTAATGAAATAAGTGCGAACAGCAAAGTAATGAATCATGGTCAGCAACTGCGACCTAACCACGAAGTGTTTTATCACTCCATCTGCTTAAACCATCACAAATTGTATTATAATTAGTTTTAATGTGGACTGCAGAAATATTAAAATTGTATTTAATGGAGACCCAAAAGAGTTTTTATTGCCAGTTCATTATAATAGGGTTGGAAGATTTTCCACTATTTAAAGCTCCTGTATTCCCCCTCTTCCATTCTCCGTCTTCCATTCCCCCTCTTTTATTCCCCCCTTCCATTCCCTTCTCTTGCACTCTCCCCTCTTGCATTCCCCCTCTTGCATTCTCCCCTCTTGCATTCCCCCTCTTGCCTGAATGGAAAAGAGAGAATGGAAGAGGGGGATAGAAGAGGGGAGAGTGCAAAAGGGGGGAATGGGAGGAGAAATGGAAGAGGGGGAATGGAAGAAGGAGAATGGAAGAGGGGGAATGGAAGAGGGGGAATGAAAGAGGGGGGAATGGAAGAGGGGTGTTATGTTTGTCTAGTTCAGGCAAATGACACCAGGTGTCCGAAGACCAGTCGCGAAACGACGGTATATGTGGGTCAATTGCCGCCGGACAACCGGACAAGTACCGTACATGTACCGTTTCATGTCCGTTTGTTGTCCGTTTCAGGTCCGTTTCTTGTCCGCTTCATGTCCGTTTCCTGTCCGTTCCTTGTCCGTTTCCTGTCCGTTCCTTGTCCGTTTCATGTCCGTTTCCTCTCCGTTTCTTGTCTGTTTCACGTCCCTTTCTTGTCCGATTGTTGTCCGTTTCATGTCCGTTTCTTGTCCGTTCTATATCCGTTTCATGTCCGTTTCTTGTCCGTTTCATGTCCGTTTCTTGTCCGTTTCATCTCCGTTTCTTGTCCGTTTCATCTCCGGTTCTTGCCCGTTTCATGTCCGTTTCTTGTCCATTTCATGTCCGTTTCTTGTCCGTTTCTTGTCCGCTTCATGTCCGTTTCATGTCCGGTACATGTCCGTTTCTTGTCCGTTTCATGTCCGTTTCTTCTCCATTTCTTGTTCGTATCATGTCCGTTTCTTGTCCGTTTCCTGTCTGTTTCCTGTCCTTTTCATCTCTGTTTCGTGTCCGTTTCATGTCCTTTTCATGTCCGTTTCATGTCCGTTTCTTGTCCGTTTCTTGTCCGTTTCATCTCCGTTTCTTGTCCGCTTCATGTCCGTTTCATCTCCGTTTCATGTCCGTTCCTTGTCCGTTTCATGTCCGTTTCTTGTCCCTTTCATCGGCATTTATTGTCAGTTTCTTGTCTGTTTCATGTCCGTTTCTTGTCCGTTTCATCTCAGTTTCTTGTCCGTTTCATGTCCGCTTCATGTCCGTTTCATGTCCGTTTCATGTCCGTTTCTTGTCCGTTTCATGTCCGTTTCTTGTCCGTTTTCATGTCCGCTTCATCTCCGTTTCTTGTCCGTTTCAAGTCCGTTTCATGCCCGTTTCATGTGCGTTTCATTTCCGTTTCTTGTCCATTTCATGTCCTTTTCTTGTCCGTTTCATCTCCGTTTCTTGGCCGTTTCATGTCCGTTTCATGTCCGTTTCTTGTCCGTTTCATGTCCGTTTCTTGTCCGTTTCTTGTCCGTTTCATTTCCGTTTCTTGTCCGTTTCATGTCCGTTTCATGTCCGTTTCATTTCCGTTTCTTGTCCGTTTCATGTCCCTATCTTGGCCTTTTCATCTCCGTTTCATGTCCGTTTCATGTCCGTTTCATGTCCGGTTCATGTCCGTTTCATTTCCGTTTCTTGTCCGTTTCATGCCGTTTCATGCCCGTTTCATGTCCGTTCCTTGTCCGTTTCATGTCCGTTTCTTGTCCGTTTCTTGTCCGTTTCATCTCCGTTTCTTGTCCGTTTCATGTCCGTTTCATGTCCGTTTCATTTCCGTTTCTTGTCCGTTTCATGTCCGTTTCTTGGCCGTTTCATCTCCGTTTCATGTCCGTTTCATGTCCGGTTCATGTCCGTTTCATTTCCGTTTGTTGTCCGCTTCATGTCCGTTTCTTGGCCTTTTCATCTCCGTTTGTTGTCCGCTTCATGTCCGTTTCATCTCCGTTCCTTGTCCGTTTCTTGTCCATTTCTTGTCCGTTTCTTGTCCGTTTCATGTCCGTTTCTTGTCCGTTTCATGTCCGTTTCATGTCCGTTTCATTACCGTTTCTTGTCCGTTTTATGTCCGTTTCATGTCCGGTTCATGTCCGTTTCTTGTCCGTTTCACCTCCATTTCTTGTCCGTTTCTTGTCCGTTACATGTCCGTTTCATCTCCGTTTCTTGTCCGTTTCATGTCCTTTTCATGTCCGTTTCCTGTCCGTTTCCTGGCCGTTTCATGTCCGTTTCATGTCCGTTTCTTGTCCGTTTCATGTCTGTTTATTGTCCGTTTCATCTCCGTTTCTTGTCCGTTTCTTGTCCGTTTCATGTCCGTTTCCTGTCCGTTTCATCTCCGTTTCTTGTCAGTTTCACGTCCTTTTCATTTCCGTTTCATGTCCGTTTTATGTCCGTTTCTTGTCCGTTTCATCTCCGTTTGTTGTCCGTTTCAGGTCCGTTTCATGTCCATTTCATGTCCGTTTCATGTCCGTTTCTTGTCCGTTTCATGTCCGTTTCATGTCCGTTTCCTGTCCGTTTCATCTCCGTTTCTTGTCAGTTTCATGTCCTTTTCATTTCCGTTTCATGTCCGTTTTATGTCCGTTTCTTGTCCGTTTCATCTCCGTTTGTTGTCCATTTCTTGTCCGTTTCATGTCCGTTTCTTGCCCATTTCATCTCCGTTTCTTGGCCGTTTCATGTCCGTTCCATATCCGTTTCTTGTCCGTTTCATGTCCGCACTATGCGCGTTTCATGTCCGTTTCTTGTCCGTTTCATCTCCGTTTCTTCTCGGTTTCATGTCCGTTTCATATCGTTTCATCTCCGTTTCTTGTCCGTTTCATTTCCGTTTCTTGTCCATTTCATCTCCGTTTCATGTACGTTCCTTGTCCGTTTCATGTCCGTTTCTTGTCCGTTTCATGTACGTTTCATGTCCGTTCCTTGTCCGTTTCATCTCCGTTTCTTGTCCGTTTCATTTCCGTTTCTTGTCCGCTTCATCTCCGTTTCATGTCCGTTTCATGTCCGTTCCTTGTCCATTTCATGTACGTTTCTTGTCCGTTTCTTGTCCGTTTCCTTCCGTTTCATGTCCGTTTCCTGTCCGTTCATGTCCGTTTCATGTCCGTTTCATGTCCTTTTCATTTCCGTTCTCTATGTCCGTCTTGTCCGCTTCATCTCCGTTTCATGTCCGTTTCATGTCCGTTCCTTGTCCATTTCATGTACGTTTCTTGTCCGTTTCTTGTCCGTTTCCTGTCTGTTTCATGTCCGTTTCCTGTCCGTTTCATCTCCGTTTCTTGTCAGTTTCATGTCCTTTTCATTTCCGTTTCATGTCCGTTTTATGTCCGTTTCTTGTCCGTTTCATCTCCGTTTCTTGTCCGTTTCAGGTCCGTTTCATGTCCATTTCATGTCCGTTTCATGTCCGTTTCTTGTCCGTTTCATGTCCGTTTCATGTCTATTTTTTGTCCATTTCTTGTCCGTTTCATGTCCGTTTCTTGCCCATTTCATCTCCGTTTCTTGGCCGTTTCATGTCCGTTCCATATCCGTTTCTTGTCCGTTTCATGTCCGCACTATGCGCGTTTCATGTCCGTTTCTGGTCCGTTTCATCTCCGTTTCTTCTCGGTTTCATGTCCGTTTCATATCGTTTCATGCCCGTTTCTTGTCCGTTTCATGTCCGTTTCTTGTCCGTTTCACGTCCTTTTCATGTCCGTTTCTTGTCCGATTCTTCTCCGTTTCTTGTCCGTTTCATGTCCGTTTCTTGTCCTTTTCATCTCCGTTTCATGTCCGTTCCTTGTCCGTTTCATCTCCGTTTCTTGTCCGTTTCATTTCCGTTTCTTGTCCATTTCATCTCCGTTTCATGTACGTTCCTTGTCCGTTTCATGTCCGTTTCTTGTCCGTTTCATTTCCGTTTCATGTCCGTTCCTTGTCCGTTTCATCTCCGTTTCTTGTCCGTTTCATTTCCGTTTCTTGTCCGCTTCATCTCCGTTTCATGTCCGTTTCATGTCCGTTCCTTGTCCATTTCATGTACGTTTCTTGTCCGTTTCTTGTCCGTTTCCTGTCTGTTTCATGTCCGTTTCTTGTCTGCTTCACGTCCTTTTCATGTCCGTTTCATGTCCGTTTCATGTCCGTTTCTTGTCCGTTTCATCGCCGTTTCATGTCCGGTTCTTGTCCGTTTCATGTCCGTTTCATGTCCGTTTCATGTCCATTTCTTCTCCGTTTCATGTCCGTTTCTTGTCCTTTTCATGTCCCTTTCATGTCCGTTTTATGTCCGTTTCATGTCCGGTTCGTTCATGTTCGTTTCTTGTCCATTTCATGTCCGTTTCATGTCCGTTTCATGTCCGTTTCTTGTCCGTTTCATCTCCGTTTCTTGTCCGTTTCTTGTCCCTTTCATGTCCGTTTCATGTCCGTTTCATTTCCGTTTCTTGTCCGTATCATGTCCTTTTCATGTCCGTTTCTTGTCCGTTTCATGTCCGTTTCCTGTCCGTTTCATCTCCGTCTCTTGGCCGTTTCACGTCCTTTTCATGTCCGTTTCTTGTCCGTTTCATGTCCGTTTCATTCCGTTTCTTGTCCATTTCATGTCCGCTTCTTGTCCGTTTCTTGTCCGTTTCATCTCCCTTTCTTGTCCGTTTCATGTCCGTTTAATGTCCGTTTCTTGTCTGTTTCATCTCCGTTTCTTGTCCGTTTCTTGTCCGTTTCATGTCCGTTTCATGTCCGTTTCATGTCCGTTTCATGTCCGGTTCGTTCATGTCTGTTTCTTGTCCATTTCATATCCTTTTCATGTCCGTTTCATCTCCCTTTCTTGTCCGTATCAGTTCATTTTCATGTCCGTTTCTTGTCCGTTTCATGTCCGTTTCCTGGCCGTTTCATCTCCGTTTCTTGTCCATTTCATGTCTGCTTCTTGTCCGTTTCATGCCCGTTTCTTGTCCGTTTCATGTCCGTTTCAGGTCCGTTTCTTGTCCATTTCATCTCCCTTTCTTGTCCGTATCATGTCCTTTTCATCTCCGTTTCATGTCCGCTTCATGTCCGTTTCATGTCCGTTTCTTATCCGTTTCATCTCCGTTTCTTGTCCGTTTCATGGTCGTTTCTTGTCCGTTTCATTTCCATTTCTTGTCCGTTTTATGTCCGTTTCTTGTCCGTTTCATCATCGTTTCTTGTCCGTTTCGTGTCCGTTTCTTGTCCGTTTCATCTCAGTTTCTTGTCCGTTTCATGTCCGTTTCTTGTCCGTTTTATGTCCGTTTTCCCTCCATTTCTTGTCCATTTAATTTAGGTTTCATTTCCGTTTCTTCTTCGTTTCATGTACGCTTCTTGTCCGTTTCACCTCCGTTTCTTGTCCGATTCATGTCCGTTTCTTGTCCGTTTCATGTCCGCTTCTTGTCCGTCTCATGTCCGTTTCATGTCCGCTTCTTGTCCGTCTCATGTCCGTTTCCTCTCCGTTTCTTGTCCATTTCACGTCCTTTTCTTGTCCGTTTCTTCTCCGTTTCTTCTCCGTTTCTTGTCCGTATCATGTCCTTTTCATGTCCGTTTCCTGTCCGTTTCATGTCCGTTCCTTGTCCGTTTCTTGTCCGTTTCATCTCCTTTTCATCTCCATTTCTTGCTCGTTTCATGTCCGTTTCATGTCCGTTCCTTGTCCGTTTCATGTCCATTTCAAGTCCGTTCCTTGTCCGTTTCATGTCCGTTTCTTGTCCCTTTCATCTCCGTTTCTTGTCCGCTTCATGTCCGTTTCTTGTCCGATTCATGTCCGTTTCTTGTTCGTTTCTTGTCCGTTTCATGTCCGTTTCATTTCCTTTTCTTGACCGTTTCATGTCCGTTTCTTGTCCTTTTCATCTCCGTTTCTTGTCCGTTTCATGTCCGGTTCATGTCCGTTTCTTGTCCGTTTCATCTCCGTTTCTTGTCCGTTTCTTGTCCGTTTCATGTCCGTTTCATTTCCGTTTCTTGTCCGTTTCATGTCCGTTTCTTGTCCGTTTCATCTCCGTTTCTTGTCCGTATCATGTCCTTTTCATGTCCGTTTCTTGTTCGTTTCCTGTCCGTTTCATCTCCGTTTCTTGTCCGTTTCACGTCCTTTTCCTGTCCGTTTCATGTCCGTTTCTTGTCCGTTTCATCTCCGTTTCTTGTCCTTTTCATGTCCGTTTCATGTCCGTTTCTTGTCCGTTTCATCTCCGTTTCTTGTCCGTATCATGTCCTTTTCATGTCCGTTTCTTGTCCGTTTCATGTCCGTCTCATGTCCTTTTCATGTCCGTTTCTTGTCCGTATGATGTCCTTTTCATGTCCGTTTCTTGTCCGTTTCCTGTCCGTTTTCTGTTCGTTTCATCTCCGTTTCTTGTCCGTTTCACGTCCTTTTCATGTCCGTTTCATTTTCTTCTTCTTCAAAAAAGTATCTTTGATGGCTTGCGAGATAGTTTAAATATGGTTTGCAAATCATATTTACAGTACTTGCTTCCATGAATATACTATAATTTTGAATGTATACTTCCTGAAAGCCATCTCCAACAGGAAAGCGAAGTATATAAAAATGAAAATGATGTTGGTAGCGATGATAATGATGATGATGCTCATGTGAATTAGCAAAGAAATTTAAGGAGGTGTACAGACCATTAACCAATTTGTGTTAGAATATCTTCAATACCATTGAAGAAGATTTAAATCTATTGCCTTCTATTCTAAGATGATGATTTATCTGAGTGAGATACAGACTTCATACTTTCACCAACTTCATCATCTTCCTATTCATCATCATTGACTTCAATGTCATCATCAGAATCATCAATGATAGTATCATCATCATCAATGTTAATATCATCATCACCATTATCAACATCATCTCCCTCACTCCCTGTAGCTCTCACAATAGGGATGTAGGTGTCATTCATTTCATTTGAAGGTCTGTTGTGGGAAATATATATCTTGTCTAACAGCTTATGTATTTCCTTCCATCCAGCAGGATTTTGAGAGTATTTTCAATACATCCGGTAGGCCTATCTCACTCAGATAAATCTTCATCTTAGAATAGAAGGCAATAGATTTAAATCTTCTTCAATGGTGCATTTGGGTCCTAGATAACCCAAAATGTTTGAAGATATGCTAACACAAATTGGTTTATGCTCTGTACACCACCATAAATTTCTTTGCTCATTCACATTAGCATCATCATCATTATCATCATCACCAACATCATTTCCAATGTTATATACTTCTCTTTCCTGTTGGAGATGGTTTTCAGGAAGTATTCATTCAAAATCATAGCATATTCATGGAAGCAAGTGCTGTAAGTGTGATTTGCAAACTATATTTAAACTATCTCGCAAGTCATCAAAGATACTTTTTTTTAAGAAGAATACTCCCCTCCCGGATATATAAATCGAAAGTTGTTTGTACATACTTTCTCATGTTTTGCACTCTAAGAACTATTGACCAGGACGATGGAACCAGTGGCGAGGATCAGGGAAACAGCTTCAATGACTCAGGAACCAGTGGCAGCAATCCAAGAACTGGTGACCAGGACCATAGAACCAATGACAAGGACCAGGGAACCAGTGGCAGTAATAATGAAACTGGTGACCAGGACCATAGAATCAATGACGAGGACCAGGGAACTAGTGGCAGCAATCCAAGAACTGGTGACCAGGACCATAGAACCAATGATGAAGACCAGGGAACCAGTGGCAGTAATCAAATAACTGGTGACCAGGACCATAGAACCAATGACCAGGACCAGGGAACTAGTGGCAGTAATCAAAGAACTGGTGACCAGGACCATAGAATCAATTACAAGTCCATTTCATCGGCATTTATTGCCCGTTTCTTGTCCGTTTCATCTCCATTTCTTGTCCGCTTCATGTCCGTTTCATCTCTGTTTCTTGTCCGTTTATTAACCTGTGGGGAACCGGGGTAGAATAGTTCCCTTGCACCCCCTTGCAGATCGTAAAAGGCAACAAATGGGGCGGCTTGTTTGCCGTGAGTCGCGGCTCGTGTCGGTGGAGGAAGGGATCCTGGTGCATGAGGACTGCAAGGGGCCAAGCCTCCTTGTGGACCAACACTTCACTTTGGCCTCGACTTCATCTAGGCGAGAGGTTGGAATGGCCGGTTCCAATCAATCGGCTGGTCATGCCAAGCCCTAGGTAGATTAATGGAGAAGGGATATATATATGGTACAACAACTGTATTAAACGTACGAAGAGTAGTTATAAAGAGGGATAACAAGTCCATAAAAACGGACATATATCCTCACGTTTGGCAAGCCTTTTCCACCCAAGAATTTGAAAATTGAATGTAGATGTCTTCATCCCAAACCCACTTTGATGCTTCCAATGCCAGAAGTTTGGTCATGGCAAGGATAGATGCAAAAATGAAATCATCTGTTTTAAGTGCGGTCAAAAAGGTCACAACAACACCAGTTGTCAAAACCAGGCAAAATGTTCCAATTGCCTGGGTGACCATATGGCCATATCTAAAGACTGTCCTGTCTGGAAAAAAGAAAAGCTAATTCAGCAGATCAAGACTGAGAAGCGGCTAAGCTACCCAGAAGCTTGAAGGCTGGCTGAGGTGAATACTCCCTCGCCAATCACCAAGAGCTATGCTGTGGCAGCCAAAGCCTCCAACAGGACAATTGAATGCCAGACTGAACTGATGTGGTTGACTGGAGGGAAGCCCACTGCCTTCACCCCAGTCCCACATCTGACACTGGTTTCGACCAAAAGAAATAATAGTAATAATAGTATTGCGGTGCAGATGCTGGCCGAGCCGACGATGCCCAAAAAGAAGAACAACAATTTGTCGGACCGAGTTCCGAAGGGATCTTTGACCCCTACGGAGAAAACGTCCAGGGGGTCATCGATCTCCGAAAACTTTACATCAAATAGATATCGCACGTTGGCTGATATTGAGATGCCTGAGACTGTGGAAACCCGCAGTCGAAGTCTCTCCCTCAAACCAAAGGCGAGGGGGAGAACACCTGTCACTGCTCCAAAATGACAGTGACAGGTGTTATGTACGGTGTTATCTGCAGTACAGCGGCGTGGCGGCCGGGACCGGGCAGAGCCGAGGAACCAGTGTAGTGGTATCGCACGGGCTGAATAAAGCATTAAGTAACTAGACCTCAACGTGTGGAGTCATTGGTCGCTTGATCACATTACATGGTGTCAGACGTGGAACCTTAGACGGAAATGTCACTACCAGGGTTGAGGCCTCCCGGCCCGTTGAATTTGGAGGAAAACATTTCCGCGAATTGGAAGACATGGCTACATGCTTTCAACATATATGCCTCCGCAGCAGGAGTCCAAAGTAGGAGCGAAAAAGTTTAGTGTTCGGTATTCTTGCATGTCGCCGGGACCGAGGCGCAGAAACTACATCAATCGAAGCGGTTTACTGCCGCCGAGAGAGACAAACTACAACCGCTGAGGGCAAAACCAACATCACGGTAACCCGTTATAAATTCAACACCTATAACCAGGGTCAACAATCGATGGACGCGTACATCCGGGAGTTGAAACACCGAGTTGGCCTCTGTGAGTACGATGTACTAGAGGAATCCCTGTTACGGGACAGACTGGTAAGTGGAATCAGGTGCGACAAGCTGAGAGATCGTTTACTCCAAACGCCAAAATTGACTTTACAAATATGTGAGGAAATGTGCCGTCTAAGTGAACACCAAGCCAACCAGTTGACCGCCGGGAACACGACCGACTACACGCTGGACGCTATACAACAGCGCGAACTGGCACGGCGACAGTTCCAACCATCGGGAGCCCGCCAGCAGAGCTACAGGCGACCCGCCGCGAGGGGCGTTCAACAGAGCCGGAACGCAGCCAGCCAACCGAGATTCGGCTGGTGTGGCTATTCACATCACTCTGAGCGAGACGCTTGCCCGGCCAGAGGAAAGACCTGTGATGTCTGCAGGAAGGTCGGCCATTTCGCAAAAGTGTGCCGAAGTAAAACATCAACGGTCAACAAAATTACGGTGGGCAACGCAGACAACGATGATCAGTGGCAGGACGACCAGGATGACACAGACCTGTTCGTGGGCGAGATGTCTGAAGACGCGCAAGATCGAGATCAGTTATGGTACGAGACCATACCTGTAGGAGGGCGTGACATCCGTGGGCCAGGTGGAGCTACAGGTGAGGGACCACCTGTTACAATTCCACATAACGAGCAGCGGATGTGCCATCCTCGGGAAAGACGCGTGCGTCCGCCTACACCTACTCTCCCGCCTAGACAGCATCCGTGCAGAACACAACGAACAAGCAATGAACATGGTAAAAGAATTTAACGACGTCTTTACTGGGCTAGGGACAATTAAGGTAGACGCGAAAATTCATATTGATAGACATGTACCTCCCGTGGTGGACCCTCCTAGAAGGATCCCACATGCCATTGAGAATAAAGTCAGAAAAGAGCTGGACAGAATGTTACATTTAGGTGTTATCGTAGAAGAGACTGAGCCGACCCCATGGGTTAACTCCATAACGATAGTCAAGAAAAAAGATAAAATCCGCATATGTTTAGACCCCACCAAACTGAACAAAGCCATAGAGCGGGGTCCCTACCCAACTAGAACGATCGAAGAAGTCGTAGCTAAATTAAATGGGGCAAAATACTTTTCGGTGGTAGACGCAAAAAGCGGGTACTGGCAAATCCAACTCGACATGGAAAGCTCAAAGTTATGTACTTTCAACACACCATGGGGGAGGTTCAGGTACACTAGACTACCATTCGGTATAAAGACAGCCGGCGATATATTCATATATGAGATGAATAAGATCCTGCATGGACTAAAAGGGGTGAACGTCGTAACAGACGACATTCTCGTCTACGGCAGTACAATCCAGGAACACAATGACAATTTGCGTGCCGTGCTCGAGAGAGCAAGGCAGGTAAATTTGAGACTAAACCCAGACAAATCATCCGTATGTCAGACCAGTGTCGAATATGTAGGTCATGTCATTTCAGCGAAAGGGATAAACCCAAACACCGAAAGGGTACAGGCCATAAATGACATGCCAACTCCAGGAAACAAACAGGCAGTACAGCCTTTCCTGGGCATGATCGCGTATGTGGCAAAAGTCATCCCCAATCTAGCACAAATTACGAAACCGCTACGGGTACTGACCCAAAAAGACACAGCATGGCATTGGGAGGAACATCACCACAAAGCATTCCAGAAACTGAAAACAATGATCACGCAGCTCCCATTCTACGGTTCTATGATGTAAACAAAGTGATCACTCTCCAGGTAGATGCGTCAAAGTCAGGGCTAGGCGCGGCCCTGCTGCAGGAAGGCCACCCCATTGCCATGGCATCTAAAGCCCTCGATGATACCCAAAGTAGCTATGCCGTCATTGAAAAAGAGCTTTTGGCAGTATGTTTCGGTTGTACGAAATTTCATAACTATCTGTTCGGAAAAGAGGTTAAAGTAGAAACGGACCACAAACCACTTGTGTCAATAGTAAATAAGCCCCTACATCAATTGTCCGCTCGCATGCAACGCATGCGAATGAGACTGCAGAATTACGACCTAGAATTGGTATATGTCAAAGGCAGTGAAATGTTTGTTGCAGATGCGCTCTCCAGAGACCACACTGAGCCAAATAACCTGTTCGACAACGAAATCAGCGTCGCCGCAATAGAGGTGGTGAAAGGGTGCCTACAGGATATCAAGGCAGAAACAACAGCAGATCCAACACTAACCGAAATAGGGCGACTGGTAGACAACGGGTGGCCTGAGGACAAAAAACTAATGCAAAAATGTGCAACACCATTTCACACGTTCAGACACGACATAACGAGACAAGGGGAGCTTTTACTAAAGGGAAACAGAATTATCATACCCTAAACATTGCACAAAACAATGCTAGACAAGTTACACGAGACACACCAAGGGATCATCAAAAGCAAAAGGTTGGCCAGGGAGCACATATTTTGGCCGGGAATGCAAACACAATTAGAGGATATCATTCAAAGATGCACGCTATGCCAGCACTATAGAAACAAACAGCAGAGGGAACCACTAACACCACACGACATACCACGCATGCCATTCAATAAAATCGGAGCAGATTTGTTCCAGGTTAGGGACCAACACTACTTGATATTAGTGGACTACTTTTCGAAGTATCCAGAAGTCATTGAGTTACAGTCAACAACGAGTAAATCAATCATAAGAGCCATGCAACAAACATTCGGGAGAGACGGGATCCCAGCCATCGTGGTGTCCGACAATGGGCCACAATTTGCAAGTGCTGACTACAAAGAATTTGCATATGAATATGGGTTCGAGACAAAGTTCTCCAGCCCGCACTATCCACAAAGCAATGGCCAGGCCGAAAGGCACATACAAACGATAAAAACGATGATGAAAAAAGCTAATCAAGAAAACAAAGATTACAACCTTTTCTTATTAAACTTTCGAAACACACCTCTCATAGGGTTAGAAGCATCACCCGCGCAGCTTTTAATGAGCAGAAAATTGCGGTCAAAACTACCGTCAACAAACAAACAGTTGAAAGCCAAAACGGTGAGAGTAAAGCAAAACCAAATCGAAAAGGTCCAAACTGACCAAAAGAAATTTGTCGACCGCCACGCGGGACGAAAATTCATCGATTTGAAACCTGGCGAGCATGTTCAGTACAGAACACACAAAGAAAGTTGGGCACCGGGTAGGATTTCAAAAGGAGTAGGAGAAGCATCACGGAATTATGAAATTCGAAACGAACAAAACCTCACGGTTAAAAGAAACAGGAAACATATATTCCCGACACCCAACACAACCAACAAACACGAACAAAGAAATCGAAACCCAAACACAGACAACACACAGGCTAACTATGTAACTCGCAGCGGCAGAGAAGTGAGACCAGTGAGAAGATTAGGCTATCAGTAAGGCACAGGAAATTAGTACATGAACTATTGACATAGTAGAATAGGACACAAAGAGTAGGTTGTAACAACCACATATTGCAGGTCAAAGATAAAGTTCACGAGATAAGCCGGTAAAACGTGTGAACGGCACGAGCCCTGGTAAGTGAGTAAGAAAGGTCACGCCGCAGGGCCACATCAAAGGAAAGATAAGAAACCAACACATAAGTAATGGCGTGGCAGCTAAGCGCAAGAAAGGACACACGTGATAAAATCATTTGGTCGGAACATAGTCCGCGCATGCGTATATCTCAACTAATTTTAAAAAAATTAAAAAATGATGAGAAAAGCGGACTAAAGCGCTGGGCATGCACATATCGAAACAAACAAATAACACATTGTATTGCTTTAAGAACCAATGCCAATAACATGTTCACCATTGTCGTCGTAATTGTTAAACCATTATATATATATATATTTGTCATTTGGAAAGGGGAGGTGTGTGCGGGCCAGTTGAACCAAGCTGGCATGAACGGTATTATATATCAGACCACACAAGCCAATGGACTGTATGGTCTACCGACCGAAAGGACACAACAAACTCAAACTGGCCAGCACACAAATCGCGATATACACACCGCAAACTAAGGCAGCGTGCAAAGACAGTAGAAGGTGCACGACAAATTCAAATGGCAAATATTTAATGGGTTGTCACATTTCAATCAAACCGCATTGTCTTTTATTCCAGAATTGCATCATGTTGTTTCTCCGTATAAAAGGGAGATGTTATGTATGGTGTTATCTGCAGTACAGCGGCGCGGCGGCCGGGACCGGGCAGAGCCGAGGAACCAGTGTAGTGGTATCGCACGGGCTGAATAAAGCATTAAGTAACTAGACCTCAATGTGTGCAGTCGTTGGTCGCTTGATCACATTACAACAGGTGCATCTCTTATTCAATGGAACTGCCGAGGTTTTAGGAGCAACATCGAAGAGTTGTCTCTTCTTTGTTGCAACCTCAATCCACTCACTGTTTGCCTACAAGAAACTTATATAAAAGCTTCTGAGAGGTGTAGTCTTAAAGGCTACACCATTCATAACAAGCATGCACCAGATGGAGACCGAGCCGCTGGCGGCTCCTCCATCTTGGTCAGACGTGATGTGGTATGTACGCCAGTGGCTTTAGACATGACACTACAGGCTGTAGCTGTTCGTCTGACGCTGCATAAGACTGTAACTCTCTGTTCCATTTACTTTCCTCCGAGCTCCTTTCTCACTTTACAAGAACTGGACGCCCTTGTGGACCAGTTACCGTCCCCATATTTACTTATGGGTGACTTTAACGGCCACAACCCATTATGGGGGGGACAATAGGAATGCTAAAGGCAGGAGAATTGAGGACCTTGTGGCCGCTCATGCTTTGTGTGTATTGAACGATGGTTCATACACATATTTGCAACCCGGCTACGGAACATACTCCGCCATCGATCTCAGCATTGTAGAACCAGAACTGGCACTGGACTTTTCGTGGAGGGTCTCTGGGATGACCTCTGTGGGAGCAACCACTTCCCAATTATTCTTAATTGCGGGGGGGAATCTCCCGTAGAGCAAGAGAGGAGCTGGCGGCTTTGTAAAGCCGACTGGCCCACATTCCAGACCCTATGTCGCGAGGAGTTCACTCCAGATATCGGTGACATCGATGCCTTCACTGAGATGCTGAGATGGATCGCGGAGAAAACTGTTCCGAAGACCTCGGCAACTCCCAAGCGTTTGACGCCTCCATGGTTAGATGATGGCTGTAGGAGGGCTATTAAGGAACGAAAGAAAGCTCAGCGTAAATTCCACAGGAGTCCGACTGCTGAAAAACTGGCGCTCTTTAGAATTCTGCGCGCTCACGCTCGCAGAACAATCAAAGAAGCGCAGAGGCAGTGTTGGAGACAATTTGTTTCTAGCATCACCATGCACACGCCGTTGGGCAAAGTATGGACTATGATCAGGAGAATCAAACGAACGGGAGGTGATTCTTCTGTAGTCCAGCACTTGAAACACAACGGCACCATTCTCACATCACTCGACGAAATAAGTGAAGAATTGGCTCGCCCCTTTGCTGGAAACTCGTCTTTGGCAAACTGCCTCCCTGGCTTTTGAGTCGTGACTCCTGATATTTTGTATGACATGGCACCTATCACTGTTGACCATGTGAATTGCAGGGATGTGGGTAATGCACTTAGTGTCACGCTGTATATTTTAGTTCTAAAAAAAGGCATGCTGGTACTGTTAATAGCATGTTGATACTTATAATTACTCTACACTGCACTATCTAACGATGCATGATATCATCCTTACAACTATTGTGGGTGATGTTTGGTTGTTAATCCTTGCCAGCATGCTACACAGTCACAAACCGATCAGATACTATTACATCTCCTAACCCATGAGACAGACGGCCTTGATATATATGGACACTCCAGCAACGGATCTCCAAATCATTAACTCACCCCCATCTACCAATATAACTTATACTCACTCTATGCAACAGTCAATTACTTGGAAAATAGTCCTCAATATGGCATTATTACTTTATTCCATTGCAGGTGGGATAACAACTTTAACTTTTATTACTAATCTTATGCTTGCAACAGACAGGGCAGTAACACTATTTACTGGGGAGACAATGGTTATTAGGTTTGAGCGGGCTGGGACCACAACTGGGGGCAATTACTGGCCAGGCTTCCTCTGAACAACCTGAAGGGTCTGCCAGGCTTTAAAATAGGACACCCTAATGTACGTAGTCTAACCCATAAAAATGAACAACTAAGGATGGACCTGCCATGGTCAGGACTTGGGACTTGATATTTTTACAGTATCAGAAACATGGCTAAACAGCCACATTGAGGGGAATAAGGAGGAAAACGCTCACATCTAATCAAGGGTAGTTACAAGTTCCCTCCTAACGATTTTTGACAGGCAAACAACCATTTGACAGGCAACCAAAGCTTCCAAATGGCCAGCTAGCCAATCAAGTCCCAATAGTCCAAAAGCTGGTGGCTAATTGAGTTGGGTCTGGTGGGAGAGAAGCTCACTGGATGGGGAAAAGAGGCCTAGGATTCTACTCTCGATCAAAGATACCACTGCAAATAGACACAAAAAAATAGAAAAAAGTTATGAAAAAAAAAAAAAAATGAAGTATGCCAACACCAGCACTATATCTTTCAAATGGAACTCTAGAATTACAGTGGGCAGACATCACCAGACCACACGCAAAGAAAGTCTAATAGGTAATGTATATAGGCCCCCCCCAAATGGGAATATGCAGGAAGCTTTTGACCTACTAAGCTCAACCATGAAACAAATTGTAGACATTAACAAATATGAAACTCTTCTCATTGGTGATTACAATGCAGATTACAATGCAAAGGATCAATCATCAGCCAATATCATGAGTCAATTTGGCACAGAACATGAACTGCAACAGATGATTAACAAAACTACTAGAAGCACACAAACCTCAAATACAACAATTGACCTGGCTTTTACAAATATCAAATATTGTACTACATCCGGTATCCTCAACTACAACATAAGTGATCACAAACCTACTTATATAATAAAAAAAAAACAAGGAATGACAAACAAACCACATAACACTGGGGCCGCTCATATGGAAACTACACCTTTCAACCACATTACGGGGATTTGTACTGTCGTGGGGGTCATGAAAATGGGAAAATATCGCGCCTATAAATGGAAAATATTGCGCCTAGAGCGGGATTCGAACCCACATCTCTTTGCATTCCGAACCAGTGTGATAACCATTACACCACCTAGGCACCCTGATGTCACCACACTACCCACGCCTACCTGTCTATGCGGATCCTTGCCTGAGAGTTCAGTGCAGACTACTACACTCGTCCCCTTGGAATTGTAGTCTTTTAATGCTTACAATTACATACATACAGGCAGTGCACTTACACATACACAGGGTAGGTTCAACAACTATACAGCGCATAGCTTGTACATGATCCTGGTCATGGAACCAGTGTCGTGGGGGTGATGAAAATGGGAAATATTATGCCTAGAGCGGGACTCGAACTCACATCTCTTTGCACTCCAGGCCAGAGTGCTTAGAGTGTGCTAACCATTCACCACGCTAGGCTCCCTCGATAATATCAACACACTTCCCCACGCCTACCTGTCTTGTGGTTACTTGCCTGAGAGGTCAGTGCAGACCACTACACTCGTCCCCTTGGAATTGTAAGTCTTTTAATGCTTACAATTACATACATACAGGCAATGCAACGCACTTACATACACAGGGTAGGTTCAACAACCGTACAGCACATAGCTTGTACAGGATCATGGTCACGGCAACCAGTGTCATGAGGGTGATGAAAATGGGAATTAATTGTGCCTAGAGCGGGACTCGAACCCGCATCTCTTTGCATTCCGGGCCAGTGTGCTAACCATTACACAACCTAGGCTTCCTGATATCAACACACTCCCCACGCCTACCTGTCTATGTGGTTACTTGCCTGAGAGGTCAGTGCAGACCACTACACTACCAATGAAATATTTTATGAGCAAGATCCGAACAAGTGCTGGGACATGTTAGAAGCTATACTTAATAGAGCTGCTGACAAACTTTGCCCAATGATTGAACTGAGAATAAGAATAAAAAACACAACTAAATACTTAAATGATGAATTACAAGAACTACAAGGAGATCGGGACTACTTTTGCCAAAAGGCTGAATTAACCAAAGACCGAGGGGATATGTTTATAGCCAAATGCATAACTAGAAAGGCCAGGACTGAGGTTCGAAAGGCAAAATCAAGGTACTATCTTCACCAAGCCATCATTCACAACCAAAACACCAAGAAAGTTTGGTATGAACTAGATCAAATAGAGCCTGATCCCAAGCCAAAAATCAGTAACCTAATATACAACAGCACTGGTGAAACAATACCTGATATTCATCTCGCAGTAGAGATCAACAAATACTTTTTTGATATAGGAGCCGGTCTAGCCCAAAAATGTCAGCCAAAAGATGATGTCCAGGAAAACTATAAGGTTGTAGTTAACCAACATAGATATGATGTTATAGAAACAACAAAAGAGAGGATCCTTACCAAAGTACAAAATCTATCACCATTCAAACCTTCAGGCATGAAGGACATCAGTTCAACCTTTATCAAGGGCACCACCAAGGCTTTAATAGATGAATTTACATACCTATACAACCTCATAATTACTACTGGGATTTTCCCAGAAAAATGGAAGACAGCAACAGTTACCCCTATACGCAAGGTAGGTAACCCAAAGTCCTGTAATGAACTGCGACCAATATCCATATCACCTCTCCCTGGCAGAATAATTGAACAAATAATTCACGACAAAATAAAAACATTTCTTGAGGGCACTAACTATTTAGCCACCCAACAAAATGGCTTCAGAAAAGAAAGGTCAATGACTAAGGCACTTGCCTCATTAATGGATGAATTGTTGATTAACACACACAGGTGAGCTTACAATAGCTGTTTTTCTTGATTTCAAGAAAGCTTTTGATAAAATTGATCACAAAATCCTGCTATGTAAGATCAAAACAGCTGGACTAGGAAAAAGATCATGTAGGTTCATATCCAACTACCTAAACAACAGACAACAAGTCACAAAAATTAATATTACAGAATCCTCCACTAGAACTGTCAGAACAGGAGTGGCCCAAGGTTCCACTTTGGGACCACTCCTCTTTCTGATATTTATTAATGACCTACCATTGCTGTCTGCCAGTGCTAATTTCACACTTTTTGCGGATGACACTATCCTCACAGTGCACAATAAAAACATTATTCTGGCAGCCTCAATAAGGTGTTAAAAAAGGTCAATATTTGGTGTGCTGATAACAAACCTACCTTAAGCACACACAAATCAGAATATGTGATATTTGGAACAAAATCTAGAAAATCTCAAGCACAAGATATAGAGCTAATTATAGGCAATGCAGTGCTAAGAGAAGTGAACTCATACAAATATTTAGGAACCACACTTGACTCTACACTGAATGCGAATCAGCAACTATCGAGGCTGAACCAAATTCTAGGTATGAGAATGGCAACTTTTAGAAAAATAAGATGTCACATGACTGAGAACACAGCGCTCAAACTGTATAAGGCAACTATTCTGCCAATAATAGATTATAATGATCTAATCTATGGCCTTTTAACAAAACAACAAGAAAATAAATTACAGAGAGCCCAAAACCGAGCTCTTAGAACAGTATCTAGGGCAAGATCTCTCAGTGTGAATGAGAGTTGCACACTAGATCGTAATATCAGCATTTACCTGAGCCAAAGGAGAGATGCAACATCTGCTATTCTCTTTGTTTATCAGAGCCAAGGATGAAAACTACATAGACCATTACTACCAGATTACCAGGCAGGGGGATGATACACTCCTCAAGTTCCTAAACCACCTCACAAAATAGACTAACAGAGCCCCATATCACAAAGGCGCAAATTATGGAAGTGAACTCCCAGTCAGAATTAGACATGCACAAACAACAACTAGAATTCAAGAACCTGGGGAAGAAATTCACCAAGCCAATTCAGGCCCTTCTTACAGTGATGAGGTCACATATTTAATTAGCTATCTATGGTAAGCACCTATGGCCACCCCACCCCCTCCCACCCTACCACACCACGCACTCCTTTTACCTGCTGCCAACAAACCAAGTTATCCACCATACAAATTATTTGCCCAGCAAATTCGGAAATGTGTATCAGTCTGGTAGTATTGCTATAGACCAGGGGGCCCTATGGTACTGGGACGGCTCACTCCCTATCTCTCCCATGTGATGTAAATTTTGCGGTGCCACCTTGTGGTGGGTTTGATCAACCCGGCTGCTGGTTGGTGTTTCACATGTAAACACATATGGTTATATCATGCATAAGATGGGTAAGCATGAATACACATCAATATGGGATTGCTATGAACAGGCACACATCCTCGTCGCCATCATCACACATCTTTCAGATTCATATATACATTTGTGCACATAGTATAGCATCTGTTTAGCCGGGGGAACAGCCAGCGCACACCAAGTGGTGGGTAATCTAATAAATGACAGTACTGGTGAAGCAATACCTGATATTCAACTAGCAGAAGAGATCAACAAATACTTTGTTGATATAGGAGCTAACCTAGCCCAACAATTTCAACCAAAAGATGATGTCCAGGAAAACTATAAGGTTGTAGTTAACCAACATAGATATGATCTCATAGAAACAACAAAAGACAAGATCCTTACCAAAGTACAAAATCTATCACCATTCAAACCTTCAGGCATGAAGGACATCAGTTCAACCTTTATCAAGGGCACCATCAAGGCTCTGATAGATGAATTTACATACCTATACAACCTCATAATTACTACTGGAATTTTCCCAGAAAAATGGAAGAGAGCAACAGTTACCCCTATACCCAAGGTAGGTAACCCAAAGTCCTGTAATGAACTGCGACCTATATCCATACTACCTCTCCCTGGCAGAATAATTGAACAGATAATTCACGACCAAATAAAAACATTTCTTGAGGACACTAACTATTTAGCCACCCAACAAAATGGCTTCAGAAAAGAAAGGTCAACGACTAAGGCACTTGCCTCATTAATGGATGAATTGTTGATTAGCACAGACAGAGGTGAGCTTACAATAGCTGTTTTTCTTGATTTCAAGAAAGCTTTTGATACAATTGACCACAAAATCCTGCTATGTAAGATCAAAAGAGCTGGACTGGGAAAAAGATCATGTAGGTTCATATCCAACTACTTAAACAATAGACAACAAGTCACAAAAATTAATAATACAGAATCCTCCACGAGAACTGTCAGAACAGGAGTGCCCCAAGGTTCCACTTTGGGACCACTCCTCTTTCTGATATTTATTAATGACCTACCATTGCTGTCTACCAGTGCTAATTTCACACTTTTTGCGGATGATGCTGTCCTCACAGTGCACAATAAAAACATTATTCTGGCAGCTACTATGGTAAACAAGGTGTTAAAAAAGGTCAATATTTGGTGTGCTGATAACAGACTTACCTTAAACACACAAAAATCAGAATATGTGATATTTGGAACAAAATCTAGAAAATCGCACG
>CM059194.1:28357258-28420642 GCA_030323885.1 Branchipolynoe longqiensis
TGTCTATTGGCACATAAGTGATTGTCTGCTTTTACATGTAAAAGCGATGGTTTGAACAAAAAACAAACATTTCTCGCCATGAATATGGCCTATGCTGCTGACACGGCTTAAAACAACCACCAATCAATCAATCAATCAATTACAAGGACCAGGGAACCAGTGGCAGCAATCCAAAAACTGGTGACCAGGACCATAGAACCAATGACGAGGACCAGGGAACCAGTGGCAGTAATCAGAGAACTAGTGACCAGGACCATAGAACCAATGACGAGGACCAGGGAACCAGTGGCAGTAATCAAACAACTGGTGACCAGGACCATAGAATCAATGACAAGGACCAGGGAACCAGTGGCAGCAATCAAATAACTGGTGGTCAGGACCATAGAACCACCATGACCGAATATCCCACTCAGTCATATTATCCTGACACTGAGCCAACCAGTCCTTGCCCTATCCTATTAATGCTGAGTGCCAGGCTAGGAAGTGACAAGTCTCAATTTTTGAGTCGTTTGTTTGACTCGACTGGGAACCGAACTCCCGATCTCCACACGCGAGGCCCATGCTCTAACGACAACCTCAAAGAGAAATCCGCGACATATCCTTCATGCTTGTGTGATGCAATTTTACCACAATCTTCACCTGTGTCTAGAGAGTTAGAACTATGCATTCAATCTTGCGGTGCCATAGGCTGCTAAGAAAGCCACCTGCCTGTGCATTGTTCTCTTGTGTGAAAGGAATGGCATTCCACTTGTATAACGATGCATCAAATAGATGTTAGTAATGGCTGCTGCATGAATAATGAGCCTACTGACAATTTTAAAAAGCAAGTTGGCATCCTTCGTATATGAATAGGTGTGCCCTTAGTTACTCCAGCAACACAGTCACCAGGACAGGGCTGCTAATAGCCCTGTCACACTATGACGTATCTCGCCGGCGTGCCGCCAACGCACAAAAACACTTTTAATCGTCGAGACACGTCAAACTTTTCAGCATCGGCGCAACGTATCGGTAGCGTGCGGCCGACGTTCTGAGAAAAAGAACTAAAAAGTTTGGCGCTCCGTCCTGATATGACCTTGATGTTGCTAGGATGTAAAACAACAACAAGCAAAAAAGCAACAGTTTGGCGCAATGAGCTTCACGCGTGCGCTGCGTCCCACCTAGCATTCACATAACGTTATTCCAGCGATCTCGACGTGCTTCTAACATCGCCATAATATTGGCACCCGCACGTTGTCGCGCATTATCGGTCGTCGAAAGTTTTGTGCAAGCACAAAACTTCGCCGATCCCCTAACGTGCGCCGCCGACCCTTGTCGACCGTCACCATCCATCAACATCTACCAACGCGCATGTAATGCTTCCAGACGTCTCCCAACGTTTCGCCAAAAAATTACACACGTCGATGCGAAATGTCGTAATGTGACAGCACCATAAGCAACCCACTGTAAAAACTGTCGGAAGGCTCGGTTGGCTATGGAAATAACCACATGATTTTACAATGTAATATGCTAAATATATTGTTCAAATACCTATCTACCATAGCCCGCTATTCTTTGGGGTGAAGAAATCATACATATTGAATCAAGAGCATTTAGCGGCAGCCATCTTGTTTGTTTGCATTCCCTCGCATTTCATTAACTCTACACCAATATAGATACACACTGCACACTAGAACTAGCAGCTCCACATTTTGTTTATACCGAAGCAATTTGTTATCTGATTTAGACATAGTTGTCTATTTGAATATTTGATCTAGCGTGTCCATTTGAGTTGTGCTGCCTGGGTCCACAAAGCCAGTGCATTGAAATGTATTTGACCATCAGAAATGGTAGAGTGGTTTTGATGGGCATCCCATATGTGGGATTATATGGGATTGTGCATTCTGCCTGTACACCCAACTGAATCTCTATGAACTAATTAGGGATTATCCATCAGGCTTATCCAGCAAGGATGTGAGCTATGTGGCAAATAACATTGAGCTACATAGAATGTTAGAACGTCACATAGACAACGCATATATATATTATATATTAAACCTGCATAGTCCGATCAAAATATCAAATTTCCAAAACCAAGACCATTATCTAGATTTGAGTCTACATACGTAACTTAGGTACTGATGCACTTATTAAACATTTGGCACCAGATTGAAAGGAATACTGAGGCAATTTAATATAACATGTTTCTGCAGAACCATATAGTGTCAGAATTTTGGCGTGCTTGCTAAAATTAATTTTGCATGGTTGCACTTCAAATATCTCAAAACTGAGCCATTTAAGATAAAAGTTTCTTCAGACTAAAGTAAAGTATGTCATCGCCATCAATCTAATATATGTATCTCAGAAACTCAAAACCATCAGACTATGTAACATTAAGCGGCCACGTGGACTACAGATTCTTCCAGCTACCCACCTTCTTTGACCATTTTTTCACGTGATTGTAATTTGCATTGAACAAGTGGCCACTACAACTAGTTAAATCCAGATGGGCAGGCACAAACTCATCATGTGTAATCTCTTCACTGACACCTGGGCAACCAGTGGTCCACAACTGGTTCATCAAAAGTTGTGGTGTGTGCTGTCCTGTCTGTGGGAATGTGCATATAAAAGACCCCTTGCTGTAATGTGATATACATAACACTTGCTGCTTATCGGAAAGAGTAGCATATGTGGTGGCAATGGGTTTCCTGCAAAGAAATATGTCAGAATAACCATATCTTTGATGTCCAATAGCCGATGGTAACAATCAATGTGCTCTAGAGGCGTCGTTAAATAAAACAGAACAAAATGTTTAATCTGGGAAATAGTCCTGATATGACCATACATGTTGCTAGCATGTAAAACCCCAACAAACACACAGGCATAAAGTAATGTGATCGCAGTTAAGTCATACTTTACATGGTCTCAGAAAAGGAACCGTACCCGTATGCCACGGCACTATCAGGCCTCAAACCACCGGCAGCATTCGGCTGAGAAGGCGACATGGCAACAAATGGAGAACATGGTTACAGGCGGTGCAATGTACAGTGTGCAGTGTGTAGTATTCCTCTATGTCGCAGGGAGCAAGTGGTTTGTTTGTTTGTTGTTGTTTTATGTCCTAGGAACATCTAAGGACATATCAGGATGGGTGCTGACTTGTGACAGTGCGCACTCATGGCGACTTTATAGTGCTGCCCCACCGGGAGACCAGGCTGTCAGCACCATGACCTGATATCCCACTCAGTCACATTATCCTGACACTGAGCACACCATTCCTTGCCCAGTCCTAATAATGCCGATCGTCTGGCTAGGAAGCAACAAGTGCGATTTTTAAGTCATTGGTTTGACTCGACCAGGGTTCAATCCCACGATCACATGGGTTCGGATCCCCGATTTCCCAAAGCAGGAGACGGACGCTCAACTCATTCAGTCATCCCGTCTAGTCGGGACCAAGTGGTGGTGGTAGTGGTGGTAAATTAATCATTAACACCGGCACCGGTATTCTATTGATTGATTGATTGATTGGTGGTTGATTTACTATTCTAAGTTGGATATATATATATAGCTTAGTAGTTCCTCTTATGCCGCACTATATGGGTAGTAGTGTGCTCTATGTGTTTGTTGTATGTCCTAACAACACGAGCAAAGAACCACATAGACAGGTGGGCGTGGATATTGTGGTGACATCAAGGAGGCTAGGTGATGTAATGGTTAGCACAGAAGCCCAGAATTCCAGAAGTGTGGGTTCGAATCCTGTTATAGGAGCATTAATTCCCATTTTCATCACCCCCTATGACAAATCTTTAGTACGTTTTTTAGTGATGTTCTCTGTTAGAGAGTGGTTAGAGTGTCTGACTTTTTTCGAGGTTGAGACTCCTAATCTCTGGTTCGATTGCCTGTGCCCCCCAACTCTGCCAATTTTGATTTCCACCGCTGTGTACAACTTACAGCATCATCAAAGTCTGGTCGCTCTCATACCATGTCTATGTCGTGTGGGAGGTTAAAAAATTCCTTGGGTCGGTAAAAGTGTAGGCTGGTGCTTTTCATAGACAAACTGTCTAATGGTGAAAACAAGTCTATTCAGACTTATCCATGAGAGGTAGTAAAAATCTTCAAGGAAAAAGAGTACATCACTGTCTAAGTTAGATATGTAGGATCAAATATAGGTAAGGATTTTTGGTTTCGGAAATTTGATGTTTTCATCAGATTATGCAGTTTGAATATGGCTCCCCAATTATAAATTGTTCATTTTGTGGTTTTATTGTGCAGCGTCTAAGAAGGGCACCCGCAAATGAGGGCGCGCTTCTAATTTTGCATTATTAGTAAAGTGGGTGGAAAACTTGCTCTTACTCTAGTTTTGAATCTAGACTTTTCTAGAGCTAAATACAGAATATGACAACGTTGCCAACAAAAAGCAGCTTACAAAATATGAAATAATTGAGTAGAGCGCTTGCATCTGATTTGAAAGTTTATGGGTTAAATTCCAGACTGAGCCATGCCAATGACTTACAAATTTGATACTTGTCGCTACTTAGTTTTAGTCTCAGCAATAATATAATAGAGCAGCAATGAAACAGGGAAGACCAATTGTCGGCAGTTGGAATTCATCTTGTTTACTCAATACATTTATCAATAATAAACAGCCAAAACTAACTCAATTCCTTTTAAATAACTGTCATCGCTATCCTGTAATTATGCTTGCTTGTTGGAGTTTTATACCCTAGCAACATCCATGATCATATCAAGACAGGTTAACCTGTGGCAGTGCACGCTTAGGGCAACTTCACAATGTTTGGCTGAGAGACCAGGGCCCGTATTCATGTGCTGGTGCCAGGGCACTTAACCGCGGCTACGGTAGACCCACATGGCTAATGGTGGAAAATCCGTAATTATGTGTCGGTGCCAATGCTAGCCGCCGCTGGTAGCCTAGGCTAAGCTACCCTGATTACAAGTCAGGTTTAACTGCAAGCCACGTCGGTTAGTGTGTGTGTGTGTGGCTCTCAATCTATTCAATGCGATCATATTTGACAGAATTACATACTCTAAACGTGATATTTTATCAAATTAACCCTAAAAGCGAAGCGATATTAATGCCGCGGCCGCATTGGCGGCGTTATTCATATTGTAGAATCAACGAATGTAAACTAAGCAAATCGCCACCGCCGCATCGACATCGCTTTCCATACTGGTGGCGGCGGCGGTTGCTTGCATTCGTCGGTTCGACAATATTAATATCGCCGCCGCTGCGATGCCAGCGTTAATATTGCTTCGAATTTAGGGTTAATTTCATGAAATTTCACTTATTGCGTATGTAATTCTGATAAATATGATAGCATTGAATAGATTTGGGCCGAATATATTGCTGCCGATGTGGCGGCTGCGCCGCCGCCAGTATGGAAAGCGACGTCGATGCGCCGGCGGCGGCAATATATTAGGCCCAAATCTATTAAATGCTGTCATATTTAACAGAATTACATATGCCATAAGTGAAATTTAATCAAATTAACCCTAAATCGAACCGTTATTAACGCTCCCGCCACATCGGCGGCGTTATTCATATTGTCGAATCGACGAATCTAAACAAAACAAATCGCCGCCGTCGTCGAATCGGCGGTGTTGTTGTCAAATAGTGGTGGCCGCCGGGTACAAGCAGAGAGGGATTTCCCAAATCTATAAATAAACTCATGGTTAGCTATCTGCGGCGGCTTGGACATTGGTGAATAAAACTTGACCTATTTCTCCAACCCGCCACTAGCCTCGGATAGCTACCCCAGAGCTAGCGTGTAGCACAGGCTAAGCCTGGCACGACTACATGAATATGGCCCCAGGCTGCCAGAACCATCACCTGATATCCCACTTCGTCATAATGTCCTCATTCTGTGCTAACCAGTCCTTGTCCTATCCTACTAATAATGTCAAGTGGTAGGCTAGGTAGTAACTATTGTAAATCTTGTACGTCATTATTTTGACTCAACTGCGTTTCGAACACCCAACCTCCTGCATGAGAAACCTGCGCTTCTACCAATTCGGCCACCATGTCCCGGTTCCTCCTACATACAAACAGAGCTCAATCTCAACAGAAACCTAGAAAAACAAATAATGTTTAAATGGACTAACACAATTATAGTAAACGCTGGATTCTGGACTGTTTGCAATCTCCAAACAGTTACAAGCCATAAACAAGAAGCAAGAAAAGCTAAATTATTACTGAGACAAAATTCAGAAGATTTAAATACAATTGGATTAGTGCTGCCCGTACTTATCCGTTATGAGCAGGGTAAATAAATTAATCACGCCCAAAATAATATCGCACTCAGTCACATCATCCTGACAATCAGCTAACCAGTTATTGCCCTATCCTGTTAATGCCGAGCACCAGGCTAGGAAGCTACAAGTATCAATTTTATGAGTCATTAGTTTGACTCGCCCGGGAATCGAACTCCTGATCTTCCGCACGGGAGGCCTGCACTCTACCGATTCGGCCAACACGTCTGGGAAGACAGTGATGGTGATGGCGATGATGGTGATAACGGTAGTGTGATGGTGATATCACATAATATCGCTAAGTGGAACATTTTCTTACTTGAATTGTTCATGTTAGCATAACATGGGTAATTTGCGACAGGGTGGAAGGGGTCGCGCCCTCAGCCAACTCATACAACACTGACACGCCACCTTTCGATTTGAAACTGAACCACACTGCTTGCTGCCCCCTAATGTCAAACATGGACAGTAGCAGGCATTACGCCGTACGACCATGCCTCTCATACCATAATTCGAGAAGGGTCCACAGCGACGAAAGGAGCAAAAACGGCTGACCACTGGGTCATATTGAGCATACCCTTGCAGGATGAGTTTCCCATTCAGTAAGTAGTGATATTGTGTGATTTAAACAGAAATCAATGTAGATAAATTTAAAATATACTTCAAACAATTTAATCTGTGCAAAAGAAACATATATATGTGTAACAATGTCTGAACAAGAAAGTACTAAAAGATAATGGGATCTTTCCATAATTTGAGCCAATCAGAACTGTTCTTTTCGATTGCAAATGGCCGCCCCTTATGGGGGCCGCCATTTGCAATAAAAAAAGAGCACAACACATGATTATGATAATTGAAATAAATATCATTTTATAGTTATAACAAAGTTAATGTTTATTATCAAGTATTTCTCTTCTATAATCTATCAATAATGCGGAAAACTAATCTACTTCACTGAGTTCTCGTGAAGACGAGAATAGGAAATTCTATTTCCGGCAAGTTCAAACGGGCTCAAATGAGTTCAACCGTGGCTGGTTGGGTCGCACGGTGGCTGGTTGGGTCGCCCCGTATAGCACTGAATATGCTAATGCGTAATTCAATACCGATGCCGCCACCTAGCGGGTTCCTGCTCCGGTCACTGATGTCACAGCGAGCACCAGAACCGCTCACTCACCGACCGGACACGAACACACAAAGACCACCCTGATCACCAATTTGCCACCCCACCCACCCCTCCTCTAAGAAACAGGCTACTCAAGCGGTAGGGTTGAAAGTGACGAGTTTAATTGACCTATTCGATGACCTATGGTGATTTAACTGTTGTGCCATGACCTTTTGTTATTCTGATTGAATAAATGCGAATTATACCACTTCTGTCTCGTCGTGAATTACTATGATATGTAAATAGGAGTAGGCTAGTCTAGTAGTAAGAGTAGAAAAAATCAAACACATTTATGCCAAGAAAATCCGAAAAAATTAACATAGACTACTAACCAGACCAACCAACTATCTATCTGCTGCTGAAATGCAGGCAATCAAATACCTTATCAGCAGCTACTGTGTGATAAGATAACACCAACACTACAGCTGGCCAGCATTGAAAACAAGCCTGAATGCCCAGGCTTATATGCTGTGGACAGTATAAATACAGCCTCAATACAAATTTTAAAAATGTTAAACTTCTTAAGCTTCTCTTCCCCATATTGCATTACAACTCAATGACTTACTGATTATATAACCAGATGAACTATCAAAGCTGACCAAGCACCATTGACTTGGGTGCTCAGGCTTGATTGATGAATGGAGTATAAAGTGAATGATTCCCCCACCAAATTGATCCCAGTGGTGTGACCGATAAGCGATGGGGAGAAGAACAAATAGGCAAGTGCCAACATATTATAGCAGGCGATAGGAAATTATTCCGCAGACTGGAGTTACCCAATAATTATTGTCTGGATAGTGTCTAGACCTTCAGTAGATGATATAGTGCTATTCGTCTGAACATAATCTTTTCTCAGCATCAAAACCTTAGTCTGTATGCAATTCCAGTTTGATAATAAAAGAGGCCATATACAGTGCAGTAAGGAGTATACTTGTTTATTTTTATTTTTTAAATATAGCCAGTCATGTGCCGTCTGCCGCATGCCGCATACCGTGTAGAAGGAACCTCAGCTTTACGCGTGTAGGGAATGCTGGCATTCGCATACCGCATTACGCATTACGCGTGTAAGGAATGCCCGCTGGTTTGACACACCACAACTATTCCCTTAACAGACTATTTTATTTAACATATTCGGTGATATACATTTATATAAAAACTCTGCAGACACTGAATTATTTTGAGCATACATACCATAACAAATGAATTGAAGATGAGCATGATGCATATGAACAAAGTGCACATGTTGCATACTAGAATAATAGAATATATATAATGTTGGTCATATAAAAGCATCTGCTCGGTTGTCAGCTTGCTGTATGATATATATTATATTAATAACTGTGTTTGATGGTTGAGTTGTTCAGTTATTAATTTACTGGTTACATGACATTTATATATGAACTTATTGTCTGAACTTAATATATTAAGCTTTTGTTTAATTTAAAGTCATTCTTTTGACTGAGCCAAGATCGTTGTCTGTCCTTGAGAGCGATGGGTGAACATAGGTGGTTACCCCGTTGCTGGGGACGGACGGCAGCTGAGCCGCCTCACTCCCGGTCGGCGTCCCGCCTCCCCCTGACTCCCCCTGCCCACCCACCCCCTCACACTTTCCCACAGGGGCTGGTGCGGTGTGGGGGTGAGGGTGGGGTGAGGGTGGGGGTGGTGGTGGTGGTGATGGGGGGCGGGGGGGGGGGGGGGGGGTCGCGGCGATGCACGGGGCAGGTGGTGGGTTCCCCTCCATGGTGGACGATACGCGACATGCGCGGCGATGCCCTCCTCTCGCTAGGAGGGGGGAATGGAAGAGGGGGAATGGAAGAGGGGGGAATGGAAGAGATGGAAAGGAAGAGAGGGGAATGGAAGAGAGGGGATGGAAGAGGGAGAATGGGAGAGGGGGAATCAAGAGGAGGAATGAAGGGGGGCATGGAAGGGGAGGGAATGGAAGAGAGGGAATGGGAGAGGGGGGAATGGGAGAGGAGGAATGGAAGAGGGGGAATAGAAGAGGGGGGAATGGAAGAGAGGGAATGGAAGAGAGGGAATGGAAGGGAAGGGAAGGGAAGAGATGGGAAAGGAAGAGGCGGAATGGGAGAGGGGGAATGGAAGAGGGGGAACGGAAGACGGGGGAATGCAAGAGGGGGAACGCAACAGTGGGAACGCAACAGGAGGAACGCAACAGGGGGAACGCAACAGGGGGATGCTAAAAAAAATACCAATGTTATACCCCTGTCACACTACGACGTAACGAGCAAACGTAAGCCTGACGTGATCACGTTTTGTCATTACGTTGATGTACGATGGGTTACGTTATGATGACATCAGAATGACGTTAGACTGACGTCGAGCTACGACACATTAGATCGTGTTACGTCAGCACGCGTCAAAGTTTTGAACCTGTTCACAACTTTCTACGTAAATCGAAGGTAAGGGTTTACGTTCGCCATATGTTCTGTGCACGTTTGCCGAACGTCAATGACGTTAAACGGACATTAGTCAAACGTTGCTCACTACGTTCAACTACGTTCCACTATGTTGACCCACATTAAACCCGGTGGAAATGTCCACGCGGTGTAATGGGAATGTCAGGAGAACGTCAGGAGAACGTACGTTCAGCGTACGTTCAATATTTTGCCACCATGTCATGACGTATGTAACGTCACGTAACGTAGTTCTGGCGATGGAATAACGTTCATAACGCTTTTAACGTGGGCCTCGTCCTGCTAACGCGCCCGTAACGCGCGATCCAACACGTTGGTGCGCGTCGGCCCACGTCAAAAGTTTTGTGTGAGCGCCAAACGTTGGACATGGCCCGACGCGCGCCAAAGTGTTGATCGAGACGTTGCTGTCACTCAATGTGTACCGACGTGTACCGACGCACCACTAACGCGTTCGTAACGTGCCAGTAACGCGTGCCGACGTTTCGCCCAAAAAGGCCACACGTCGGCACGCATCGACGCACGTTGGTGAGAAACGTCGTAGTGTGACAGCACCATATACCATGACACATATCACCGCAACCCCCCTTCCCTCCCCTTGTCCTCCCCTTCCCCACCTCCCGCTCCTCCCCCCTACTCAGCCTAGTAACTCCCATTTCCTCCTCTCCCCTACCCCACTCCCTGCGCTCTTCCGATGCCGTTCAGGACATGCTATGATGCAATCAGGTTGATCCAGCTGGGAAGAGTCGTCTGCCCCCCCCCCCTCCCCCCAACCCCGGTAGCCAGTGACTGTGAGTGGGAATGTGTGGGGGCAGGGGGGGGGCGGAGGGGGGAGGATCGATGGCTACATGGCGTGCGCACACTCCAAGAAAGAACCGACCACACTGTGGTCGGTGGAGGAGTGTGTGTATGGTGGGGAGGGTAGAAACTGGTATCAGTGTCAGTGTCATTGTGGAGGCGGGGGGGGGGGGGGGTGTTGGGGGGGGGGGGGGGGGGGGGGGGGGGGTTAGAGGGTAGTGGGTCAGCACTTCCATCGGGTCGTAGACGTAATATAATCCTTTATTGAGGCTGTATTGATACTGTCCATAACATGTAAGCCCATGTACCCAGGCTTGTTTTCAATGCTGGCCAGCTGTAGTGTTGGTGTTGTCTTACCAAACAGTAGCTGCTGATAAGTTATTTGATTGTCTGCATTTCAGTAGCAGATAGATAGTCTGTTGGTACGTTTAGTAGCCTATGTTAGTTTTTTGGGGCCCTCTTGGCATTGTATTTTTGTTCTATTCTTATTACTATGTTAGTTGTTTTCTTAAGGTTCTATGTTAGTGTTTTGGGGTTTTCTTGGGAAGAGTTTTCTGCTTTTTTCTACTTAATTCTATACTAGCCTATTTTATTTACATGTCCATAGGCCTGTACGTAATAGGTGGTTGAGTTATGTTTGTTTGAATTTGATTTGATTTATATTGTTGTTGGATATGTTATCTGGCTTTTATATTTCCGGTTATCCCGCCCTGGGCTGTCCAGTTTGGTGGGCCGTGACATATCACCTGCCCCCTTGTGGTGCAGTTCAGTTGGGGTTCCCAGTTTTTATTTTCCACAGATATTTTTTGTACGTTTTTAGGTCAAGGATTTGTCTTTCTTTCACCGTTTGTGCATTCCATGCCTTGGCAGCATTTCCAGCATGCTCCTTTCATGGGCTTTGATCCGGCTTCTGGTCTGCCTTAGTAGTGGTGCCTTGCTTGCTCTGGTGTCCCTTAGTGGTTGGCTTAGATGCTTAATGTCTTGGCTATATCCATATGCTAATGTGTTTAGGTGGATTATCCTTCTGTTTTCTACTAGCTTTACTTTAGTTCTTTTGTGTAGGTCATAAGTGTGGTGTAGTTTGTCTACTTTCAGGCAGATTATCAGGGCCCTATTTTGTAGTATCTGCAATGTTTTAAGTGGCTCTTTTTTAGCACCCATGTAGATTACATCTCCATAGTCAAAGTAGGGGAGTACCATGCCTTTGAAGATTTTTATTGACATATCTTGTGTCATATAGTTTCTTAGTTTAGCAAATAGCCATAGTTTGTGATTTACTTTTTATATGATTTTTGTTACACACAGATTGTAGTTTAGCTGGCTATCTAGTTCTAGGCCTAGGTATTTGTAGTGATTTACACTTTCCAGTGTTTGGTTTCCTAGTGTGCATTGTAGGTTTCTTCCTGTGATTGCTGTATGTGAGAAGAGTACTGTTTTAGATTTATTTGCATTGATGGTTATTTTATTGCATTCAAACCAGCCATCCAGCTTTAGCAGGAGGTTGTTCAGTTTGGTTGCTACCTCCTCTACTGTGCTTCCTTCTGCATATACGACAGTGTCATCCACATATAGCTGGAGACATTCTGTCTCCAGCCATTTTTCTAGGTCGTTTATGTATAGTATAGATAGTAGTGGTCCCAGGACTGATCCTTGGTGGACACCAAAGTGACAGTTTCTTGGTCTGAGAGTGTACCATTTACTTTAGTTGTTTGCTGCCTGTTGTTTAGGTAGCATTTTATCCATTTTATTGATTTGGAGTTAATGCCCATGTTGTTTAATTTTCTTATTAATATTCTGTGGTCTACACTGTCAAAGGCTTTGCTGAAGTCAATGAAGGCTGCTCCAACTAATATATCTTGGTTCAATGATGCCAGCACATCACTTGTTAGGTTTGCTATTGTTTTTAATGTGGAGTGTAGTTTTCTGAAACCTCCTTGCCTCTTGCTTAGTATATTGGTTTTTTCCAGGTGCTCATTTAAGTGCCTGTGGAATATTTGTTCAATTAGCTTGCCTGGTGTTTGCAAGATTGATATTGGTCTCAATGTTTGTGTTTGTGTATGTGCAGAGATTAGCGCTGCCACCCAAACTGCCTCTTGTGAACACTCCACCACGGCTTCTTATGTTGCCACTGCTTACATATATAATATATGCATGTACATATATATGCATCTGTATATATATATATGTATGTATATATATATATATATATATATATGTGTGTGTATGAATATATGTATATATACACAAATATATATATATAATTCTGTAACCAGACGGGATGGCTGAATGAGTTAGAGTGTCCGTCTCCCGTGCTGGTATATCATGGGGTCATGGTTTCGAACCCTGGTCGAGTCAAACCAATGACTTAAAAATTTATACTTGTCGCTTCCTAGCCAGGCACTCAGCATTATTAGGACAGGGCAAGGTCTGGTGTGCTCAGTGTCAGGATAATGTGACTGAGTGGGACCCCAGGTCATGGTGCTGGCAGCCTGGTTTCCCAGTGGGACAGCACTATAAAGTCGCCATAGGTGCGCACTGTCACAAGTCGGTATCTGTCCTGATATGACCTTAGATGTTGCTAGGACGTAACACAACAACAGCAACAAAACAACATATAATTCTGTAAGCAGAGATATATGTAGTGCGGTAGGAGTTAGAGGAAGACCCGTGCCGGAGGAAGAGAGGTGCATGCTGGTACCCACGATTAATTTGGGAACTCATTAGTAAATTAGCAATGAATATTACTTATATTATTAGTAAATATTTCATTAGTAAATAAAGAACTTCCAAGCAAGTGGAGTGAAAAGCCCCGTACATGTGGGGTAGAGTGAGGCATGCCGGTACCCACACCACCACCCCACCCCCACCCCCACCCCCACCCCCACCCCCACCCCCACCCCCACCCCCACCCCGAGGAGGGGAGGGGAGAGGAGCGGGGCACTACAGAGTGTATTACACATGATAAGGGTCTTACTATTATTTTTTTTTGTTCATTAGTTGTTTCAGCAGGGGGAATTTCACTCGTGGATGATTGGTCTTCCTCATTCCACTGCTCCTTGCCATATCCTAAAAATGCCAAGCACCTGTCTAGGAAGTGACAAGTATACATTTTTAAGTCATTGGTTTGACTCGACCAGGATTAGAACCCACGATCCCACGATCTACCAACAGGGGAGACGGATGCTATAACTCATTCGGCCATCCCGATTTTGGAAAGGGGAATATGGACCTATATATAACAACTGCTAACTTCGGTCACCCACACCCTGTCATAATTAGCAATAGCAACCATGGTAGCCCCCTCCCTTCCTTGTTTGCAAGCAGAGGGGGGGGCTTCTGTTGCTCACCAGCACACTGTGTATGTGTGTGTTGGGGGGATGGTATGTGGCTGTTGGTGAGATAATATGTTGGGGGATGGGGAGGGTACATACATACTGAAGGATGATGACATGGACCTTACTGTAGAGCCTATTGAGCCTAAGGAAGGGGTGTATTTAATCTGTAGTCTTGGCAACCTAGTTCTGAAATAATAAACAGTTATTGCGGGATATGGGAGAATGGTTGGATGCATGAGAGAATGAGTCAGTGACTAGCAGGATCTATCAGCAACCGGCACCATAACAGAATAGTCTACTCAGTAACATTATCCTGACACTGAAGCAACAATATCCTATGCTAAACATATCGGTAGAGTGCGGGCGTCGCATGCGGGAAGGTCGGGACTTCGCTTCCCGGTCGAGTCAAACCAATGACTTATACAATTGATACTTGTCGCTTCCTAGCCTGGCGATCAGCATTATTAGGATAGGGCAAGGACCGGTTAGCTCAGTGTCAGGATAATGTGACTGAGTGGGATATCGGGTTATGGTGCCGGCCTGATTTCCCAGTGGGGCAGCACTATAAAGTTTCCATGAGTGTGCGCTGTCAGAGATCGGTATCCGTCCTATATGACCTTAGATGTTGCCAGGATGTAAAACTCCAATAACCAACCAGCCAATCCTATCCTAACTTAGCAATGCCAAGCACCAGGCAAATTAGCTGCAAGTATCAATCTGTTTGCATGTGCTTGGTTTGACTCGGATGCTTTGTAGAGTTACAGAACTTCTTTTTTTATGTTATATATAAATAGCAATGTTTATGCAAATATTGTTGCGCACGAAGGAGGTGGATTGTAGCTCGTGTGTAATGTTGTCGTGCTGGGTGAAGGAATGTGCTGTTGTACCCGCTTGGGGAATATTGGATTTGCACTGAAGAGGGTGCAGCTGGTCCTGGTCTCAGGCACAATGCAGGCGACAATACACAATCACAGTACAGTCAGGGAGCCTAGGTGGTGTAATGGTTAGCACACTGGCACGGAATGCAAGAGATGTGGGTTCGAGTCCCGCTCGAGGCATAATATTTCCCATTTCCATCACCCATATGGCACTAGTTTCCATGACCAGGATCCTGTACAAACTACGCACTGTATGGTTGGTTGTTAAACCTACGCGTATGCGTAACCTATGAGGAGCGTACGAGGAGCGTATGGGAGCGTACTGTGACATTTTTTGATGGTTTTGATTGGCATGTGGAGCGTACGAGTAGTGTACGAGTAGCATATGGGTAGCATATGCGTAGCGTATGAGCATATGAGTAGCATATGCATAACCTAAGCGGAACCTATGCTTAGCGTATGCAAAGCGTATCTTGTCTTAAGTAAACTGAATAATTACTGTTCAATATTTGTGTGGCATCCAGGGCCCATATGTATGAGCCAATTTTTAACCGCACCGGGGTTAAAGCCGGGTCCCGGATTAGCTAACCCCGGAGTTCCAAATGTGTCACGGAGGTTGTATGTGACCAAAGCGCGGCCGGGTTAGCTAAAGTTTCAGTTATTTATAGGTTTGGGGAACCCCTGTGTGCGTATTTACATTCGTCGATTCAACACTATTAATATCTCCGCCAATGCGGCGGCAGCGTTAATAATGGTTCGAATATATGGTTAAATTGATAAAATTTCACTTATTGCGTATGTAATTCTGTTAAATATGATCACATTGAATAGATTTGGGCCTAATATATTCCTGCCAATTCGGTGGTGACGGCGGCAGCCATGTTTAGTTGACGTTGGACAGTATGGATATCGACGTCGCTGCGGCGGCGGCGATTTGTTTACTTTACATTCGTCGATTCGAAAATATTAATATCGCCACCATTACGGCATCAGCATTAATCTCGCTTCGATTTTAGGGTTAATTTAATGAAATTTCACAATTTGCCTATGTAATTCTGTTAAATATGATCGCATTCAATAGATTTGGGCATAATCGGTGCCTAACCCCACCTTTAACCCTGCTTTCGCTTGGGGTTAGTGCAGGTGACTTTACGCTCGCCGAGTTAGTTTAACCCTGACACATACATACAGAGTTTTCGCCGCTAACCCGGTAAACCCGCCGAAAACAAGCTTCGCACCGCTAACCCGGACACATACATATAGGCCCTGAGTAGGACGGTCCAAACATGTGCTCCAACCACTATCAAAAGCGACTACCTGTTAGGAAGCAGTCTCCATATATGATATATGAAGAAATGGGACGGTGTAAACATGTAGGACGGTCCAAACATGTCAGTTAAACCAGCTCAGATTGATGTTTGTTTGTTGTTGTTTTATGTCCTAGCAATATCTAAGGTCATATCAGGATGGGTATCCACACATACATACATCCACACATGGGTCACTCTCCTGAAAACTGGCCAGAAGTGTCACATGGAGAGTTATAATCTAATATTGGATTTTTTTACATTTTTTGGTTGCAAATGAAAGCTAGAAATCTCCCCTTTACAGCTATGTCAAATATGAATTGATGAGATAAAGAATAAAGGGGTAGTCCATGATTAAGCTATGTCATATGGCAGTATGGTTGCTCAGATGTAACACATGTTTAGGACACCAGAAATATGTAGTGCTTATATTGATAAACAAAAAAAAAGTAATTCCCAGCCATGCTTTATTAGTAGCTGTCCACAGTATGTATATGGATCATATTTATTTTAAACTGAATAATTAGTGTACAATATTTGTGTGACATCCAGAGTAGGACGGTCCAAACATGTGCTCCAACCACTATCAAAAGCAACTACCTGTTAGGAAGCAGTCTCCATATATGATATATGAAGAAATGGGACCGTGCAAACATGTAGGACGGTCCAAACATGTCTGTTAACCCGGCTCAGATCGATGTCGAGACCTATGGCATACGCTTTGAATATGCTGTGCATACGCTAGGAGTACGCTAGGAGTACGCTCAAATACGTAACACATAGGTTATGCGTACACTACATATGCTAGAGATATGCCGGTGACGCAAGTTGAGCGTATGCGTAGCATATGCCAGCATACCCCTAGCATATGAGGAGCATATGCCCCCATACGAGGAGCGTATGCCGGCATATGAGAAGCGTATGAGTAGCGTATGAACCATACGCTCCCGTAGGTCGAGATTTTGCTAGCATGCACAAAATAATTTGGACGGACGGACGGGAGAAAGCGTATGGCGGCGTACGACGGCATAGGCTGGCACATGGATAGTGTACGGCGGTGTACGTAGCGTACGGCGGCGTATGGCGGTGTATGCCAACGTATACGCCGCCGTACGCTCCCACAAAAAACCCTAATGTGACAGCCCCTTAAATATAAAATCCTACATGCGTCATAGCAACAACGCATACCATCTAGTAATAAGAAACTAATTCAATACAGACATGCTTATATCCAACATAGGGGTTTATATTAATAACAAACTTCCGAGTGAGTGGCGTGTTGCGCGAGGTGCATGCGAGGCAGGACACTCCAGAGCTTATTAATATTACATGCAATAATGGGATTATTACTATCCATATATATGGGGTCAGTCTTAGAAACTGCGTACCCCTTTTGTGACATGGAAACCAAAGGTGAAAGAGTTCCAAATAATAGTAGAATCTATTTTCATAGGAAGGTGTATATGTTGTGTGTATGTCAGAAGTGAAATGGCTTTCTTTTGAATTTTGTATTTTGATCTTATACAAACAGAGAAAGCTGTTCAAATTAACCGTGTAGCATCCATCTGTAACATCATTTCAACACACATCGATAACATCATTTTCACACACAGCTAAATTCAAATGAGATTTTATTGATTACAGTTAAGCCAAAAGAAGTGTTTCTTACAAGAAAGACAAGTTGAAAAAAATACTTGAGTGGATGTATGGTGTCAATATGCAAATTTCCATATCTTCACTTTAACACCAAATCATAAAAATATATTTTGGATACATTTTACTGGGATTGTTTAACTACATGTAGTATTGCTTTTAATACACAGTCAACAATAACTATTTGACATCATAACATTATCATGAAGGCAAACTTGAGGGCTTGAATATAATGGGAGGTTTGTTAAGCTATATATATATATATATATATATATATATATATATATATATATATTTATAGTTGGTTGTTGGAATCTTACATCCTGGCAACATCGAAGGTCATATCAGGACGGGTCTCCACTTATGACAGTGTGCACTCATGGCGACTTTACAGTTCTGCCCCACTGGGAGACAAGGCCACCAGCACCATTACCTGATATCCCACTCAGTCACATTATCCTGACAATGACCAGTCCTTGCCCTATCCTAATAATAGCCGAGCACGTGGCTAGGAAACGACAAGTATCAATTTTTTAAATCATTGGTTTGACTCGAACGAGAATCGAACTCGTGACCACCCGCACGAGAAGCCAGTGCTCTACCTATTCGACCACCACGTCCGGGAAGACGGTCATGGTGACGGTCATGGTAATGGTGCCAGCCAGTCCTTGGCCTATCCTAATAATACCGAGCGACAAGTATCACTATTTAAGTGATTGGTTTGACTCGATAAGGGTCGAACCCTTAGGTTCGAATCCCATGATCTACCATATATACCTGCATATATATATATATATATATATATATATATATAATCGAACAGGACATGAGAATGGAAGACTAGGCTTGGTTTGGGTTGAGTTTATTTTCTCTGGCAGGGAACAATTTGAAGTGAGGCAGGGAGACCGTTAGTGATGGTTCCCAGGGCAGGGGAGGAGAGAGTGCCCGGTTAGAGGCCTGCTGAGAATAAGGGGTGTTGGGAACCGAGCAGGTGCCCAGAAGGAGCACCAAAACATTTAGAGAATATTCTTTATTTATATTCACATAGTCACTTATATAGCATATATATATATATATATATATATATATATATATATATTCATAGCCATAACCCTATATTGTCCCAAATAATTCAACTTTCATATTAATGCAATAACGTGTGTTGGGGTTTTACATTCTGGTAAAATTTAACATCATTTCAGGATGGGCACCGACTTGTGACACTGCACACTCATTCATGCCATGTCAACGTTATAGTGCTGTTCCACTGGGAGACCAAGCCGCCAGCACCATGACCCGATTTCCTACCCAGTCACATTATCCTGATCCTGAGCTAATCAGGAATCGATGGACAAAAACCCAACTGCCAACATCTAGAAAGTCCCACTATAATGTACTGTTGGTGTCACTTAGCACCCACATGATAGATGCATGGTGGGCTTGCTTGCTTGGGGTGGTTTGTTACCTTACAATGGTTACTGGTTGCAGAACTGCAATATTATAGAGAGGCTCCGATAAATCGCCCCAATCTTTGGTTGAAGATTAATATTGAGTAGGGATGGTTGTAGAAGCTGGGGACATCTTTACAACATTGTAACGGCGAAGCGTTGGGGCGGCCCCAAATCTCTTGGGTCCGGCGGTAGTTGAGCGCTTGTATCCAGCAGAGAGCAGCAAGGGCTTCGAGGAAGGGCGGGTAAAGATGGGTGCAGCAGTGGTTCCAACAACGAGAACAAAGCGAGAGAAACGTAAAAGTACAGGGCCCCACCCAAGCACACAACTTCCCTGGTCAGGGGGAGAAGTATGCCTGGGAGAAATAGAAAGGGTAGAGTCTAGGAAAGAGAAATGAGGAGAGTTGAGTCAAAGGACCATGTCTATTTGCTCTATGGTGACCAACCAGTGAGCAATAGACATGGACAGAATAAGAGTAGAAAGTGAAATGCTGGTGGGGATGGACAATTTTCCCACCCATCCACCCACCCCTTATAGCGATTGATGGAAAGGTATGGTTAAGAGCCAATGAACCATATATCAGCAATCACACATCGCAGCACTATTAAATATCTTAGCGTGAGCAGGAGCTTCGAACCACAAATCTTCCAACAAGGCAAGGAATAGAAATAATTTTGTTTAAATAATCTGCAGTATAATTGGCGAACAGACTGTGGGAACTATAGAGGAATCTCTCTTCTTTCCATAGCAGGCAAGATCTTCCCCAGGATCCTCCTCAACAGACTATCTATTCACATAACACCTGATGTAGTTCCGGAGTCACAGTGTGGCTTCAGAGGTAACCAGAGCACCGTGGATATGATATTTTGTCTCCGACAGCTGCAAGAAAAGTGCATTGAGCAGGACCGACCACTGTACATGGTATTTGTCAATTTCACTAAGGCGAGAAGTGTTTAATTTATATTCTGTTGTATTATCATTATTCAGCCGGCGCCTTTTACCCAGAATGTTAAAGTGTAAATCAATTATGTGGTCAATTTGTTTGATTGTTGTTCTTTTACATCCTAGCAACATCTAAGGTCATATCAGGAAGGGTACCGACTTGTGACAGTTCGCACTCATAATGACTTTTATAGTGCTGCCCCACTGGGAAACCGGGCCGCCAGCATCACCACCTGATATCCCACTCAGTCACATTGTCCATTTTGCCGGTAACATGCATAATTCAAAACCCTGACTACGGGCTTGATATGAAAGGATACCATAGATACCGTTCATAGCGCGCGTCGCTACGTAAAAAGTTAACTTCCGGTAGTAGATTCAAAGGCTAGTCCAGTCCTTACCTGATCGCCGACGAAGCCAGTTCGTTGATTTCAATACGGAAATTCACGTCAATCGATTACGTTGAAGTTGTTGATATGCCGAGAATTGGTAAGGTGCGTAGTGTAGTCGGCAAATATTCAAAGGCGCTACTAGAATCAATGGAGGTCTCGGGAGAGAGCAGTACTGCAAGTTCGCATCGCGACCATTTAAGTCGTCCGGGATCTTCGACAAGAGTTCGTCTAAATGATTTGTCGTCTCCATCACCTGTGTTGCCATCATGTGCTGGTTCCAATGCGACTCTGGAGGAGATTTCACGCTTACTGGACACAAAATTGGCAGCGACACAGGCACCTATCCTGGATCGTCTTCATACGCTTGAAGCTACAGCGGTGAAAAATAGCGGTCAGTCGGCAGCCAGCCTGGCAGTAGGTCATCATGACGTCACAGAGGAGGAGGAGGTAGCAGCTATATCTACGGTCGCGGGGTCGCCAGTGACCCCGGCTCATGTGGTTATGGTACCGACCATGGTGAGGGAGTGGATAAATATTTACATATTTGCGCCTATTGTGCCTTTAAGTTAAAATGTAAACATGCACATAAAGAAGCGGATTGCAAGGCAAAACAACGGGCCAGGGAAAATACCTGTGATGAACATGATCGTACAAAGTCTTTTTAGTTTGCAGTCGGCAAGGGACTGCTTCAACCGCTGACGATGTGTGTATTGCTGTTGGCATCGCAGAGAGCTGTCATGTCAGGTCGTCAGGAGACACAGCGGTTACGTCAAGAGTCTTCACCCCTGCTTCTAAAGACTCGGTTAAGGTCGGTGGTGTATGTTCGGTGTCTTTCCAGAGCTCAGATTCAGTTGTATTGCCTCATTTGTTGACCCCCCCAGTTGTCACCATGAATTTGGATCAGGTGTCACCTTCTAGTAAATTTGGCCATGCACCCGTGCTGTCTAGCCTTTCTAATGGGCTGAGTACGACTGTTTCTGGAATTGTTATGAATAAACGTCATGCACCGTCTATTGTATCTGTAAAGCCTTTAAAGTTCCGAAAAGTAAATTGTGATGTATCCAGACATTGCATTTTTGATACAGTTAAGCGTGATCAGTTACACAGTGCTGTATGTCGTTATCCTAACAATGCGGATAAGTGCAAATGGTTTAATTCTTCCTTGAGATTATTAAAGAATAAACATGGTATGTCAACCTATAAAAATGATAACGTACAACTTAATTTGAATATGGGGCCACAGCTAACACCACCGAAAAAGACGGAGCATTTGAATGTGTTCCATGACACCGGTTGCCATGACGACGGCATGACAACAACAGATGCTGTTCGCCTACTGGGACCTGATAACGATTTGACTTTGTCCCCGACTGATCGTAGCCATATACATTCCGTGGCCAGTTCTGGTCAATTGCTTTGTTTTGACACCACCAGTGGAGGCTGTGCTTCTCTCCCTACGTATGACATTGTGCCACCTGCAAAACCTGTGGCTAGTCCTGCCACTAGCTTAGTTATTGCTTCTCCTTATAGTCCTGCTCACCACGTCACGCCTTCATTAGTTACCGCTTTGTTGCCTGTTCTTGTTAGTGATCCGTTATGTGTTAAGACGTCTGGTGAGTGGGCCCATACCCCGCTGAATGTTTCGGATGATGTTGATCCTCTTTGTGTTACTGAGAACACCGGTACTGGCTGTGTTTCCAGTACCAGGGGGCCTTCCAGGGTTAAAAAAAACTGTTTAGATGTTACTTTGGGTATTGACATTGGTATAATCAGCCCGGTCGCACCGTTATGTTCTGTTAAAGAAAGTTTGAAGCCTATCGCGGCTTTGGTTAATGTTGTTGATTCATTACAGTGTGGAGTTAATCCTGATGTTCCTGAGTTGGCTAAAGGTCCAACCGAAAATGTTGTTGATGAGTTCGGTGGTGGGTCTGTTAAAGTAGTGACATTTTGTGAGACGTCACCGTTCGGTTATAGGAAATACGTATTACAGAATTGGCCTGAATTAACTATAGACTGTCATTTATTTCTGGATTATGCCAACATTTATGCTAAAGTCCGACAGACCGGCCTACCGAATTACTTGGAGGCTAGAGTACCAATTCCTTCTGGTCTTTGTATTAGTAAATGGAGGGAACTTTTGGTTGATTATTATGATGTTGAAGTGGTTGAATTCCTGGAGTTCGGTTGGCCTTCAAACTTTACTGGAACTTTCATTCCTACCACCACTAGTTGTAATCATACTTGTAATGAGAAAGATTTATTTTGGATCAATAAGTATGTGAGTACTGAAATCACACACAATGCACTGTTGGACCCATTTAATACTCTTCCTTTTTCTCCTTGGGCTCAAGTAAGTCCTATTATGACCCGCCCCAAAAAGAATACTAATGAACGTAGGATTATAGTTGATTATAGTTTTCCCAAGGGGCGCAGTGTTAATACAGGGATAATTAAAGGTTTTTATCAAGGTAAGGAATATAAATATAATTTGCCAACTATAATGACGCTAGCTAAGCAAATTACTAAATTGGGAAAAAATTGTTTTATGTGGTCCATTGACCTGGCAAGGGCATACAGGCAGTTGAGAACCTGCCCCTTGAGTGTGCCCCTATTCGGAATTAAAGTTGATAACAAATTTTACTTTGACACAGCCCCCCCTTTCGGATGTAGAACTTCAAGTATGGCGTGTGCTAGGACTACGGCAGCTGTTGTTTATTTCATGAGGAAAAATGGATTTTTTGAATTATGTTTTTTAGATGATTTTGTGGGAGCTGAAAGTAGTTTAGTTGAGGCACAGCATGCTTATGATTTTATTCTAAAGTTGACAGCCACATTGGGTTTGAATCTCGCAATTAAGAAATGTAGTCCCCCGACCCAAAGATTGATTTGGTTAGGTTATGAGATAAATACTGCTGATATGTTCGTTAGGATCCCCGATGAGAAGCTATTGGATATTTTGTTGGAGTGTAAAAAATGGGAAATAAATAAGGAAGTTACCAGGAAAAATGTTCAGAGATTGGTGGGGAGGTTACAGTTTATTTCTAAATGTGTTATGGCGTCGCAAATTTTTATGAACCGGGTTTTAGAATTTCTTAGAGTGTGCCCGTTTATAGGCAAGTCAAAGGTTACTGTAGACTTAGTTAGGGATGTCGCGTGGTTCCTACGTTTTGCAGAAGGTAATAATAGGCTAGTTTTGCTCAAGCACTTACCTGAAAAGAGGTGGATTATTGAATGCGATTCTTCATTGCAGGGTGGTGGTGCTTTCAGTACTGTTCAGTTTTATTCCAGTTTGTATTCCCCAACCTTTTTGAGTAATAATTTTCACATAGCCCAATTGGAGGCTATAAATTTGGTAGTAGCGTTAAAATTGTTGTCTCCCTCTGATCCACAGAACTATCATATTATCATTAACACTGATAATGCTGCTTCCCAACAGGTGTTGTCCTCCGGTGCCGGAAAAGATCCTGTCTTGTGTGCTTGTGCCAGGGAGATATGGAGATTTGCTGCTGTGCACAGTTGTCAGGTCCAGGTAATACACAAGCCAGGAAAAGATCTGGTGCTGGCGGATGCCCTCAGTAGGTTGTTTTTTGATAATAAATATAAATTAATTGCTGATAAACTATGTCAGGATAAACTGTTGACAAAGATACATGTTTCTCATGCTGAAAGTGTTCTTGATTTATTTTTGTAGCATTTAATTGATAGTTGATAGATTTTGGTTTATTTTGCCTTTTATCAACTTGCAGATGTTAATCACGCACTAGTGGATAGGATAAGCGTGTATTTTTCGGCAGGATTATCGGAAGGGACATGGAGAAATAAGCGGGTGCAATTTAGGGAATATTTAAAGTTTTGTAGTAACATTAAAGATGACCCTAAAAGACCCAATCTCAAGATGGTAATGCTTTACGCTTTGTATTTAAATGATAAGCTCAAGACAGAGGGAGCAATAAGAAATTACATGAGTGGGGCAAGAACATGGATCAGCTTGTTGAGAGGCAATACAGAATCAGTTGATTGCTATGCAATGTCAATAATTAAGTCTGGCATGTTTAAACTTAAAAATAATACTGTTAACCGGGCGTACCCGTTAAAGATTGATCATATTAAATTGATGATTGTAAAATTCAGAAAAATTGGAGAAGATGGACTGGTGTTGATTATTGCGTTATTAATAGGATATTTATGTGTGTTAAGACAGTCGAATTTGTTTTACTCCGAGGTGTCGGGGGATGGCGGTCACATGCTGCTCGGAGGGGACATCAGGGCACACAACACACATCTGACAGTAACAGTCAGAAGCACAAAGACATCATACAAGACTGACGATAGATACAGCATCGATCTGCCTTGAGTCTCAAGTACAGAGCTATGCCCGGTTCGAGCATGGAACAAGTACAATCACCGATTCCCTGTGCATGAGGGCGCCCCAGCATTCATGATGTCGAATGGGGGACCGCTAACAGCTCGGTTGTTCAACAAGTGCATGCAAGTCGCACTGAAAGCATCCGGTCGTCCCTGGTGGCCGTTGGGGACATGCCATAGTCTACGGCGAGGGGGAGCGCAGGAGTACGCAAGAGTGGGGATGCCAATTGAATGCATAAGAACACTGGGGAGATGGAAGTCTGACAGTGTGTTTAATTATGTGACTAAAACGTAATGTAGATTGGGACCATTAGCTCCCCTGTTCCAATTTGGCTGAGAGCTTATGGTCCCTATGATCCATGCCTTGAATGATTGCTGATTAAAATGACAGTGAAAATGTGTGAGTGTGCCAGATGTGAGCTGACCGTGTGACTGTGATCTGCCCCAGTTGATGTCTCATGTCTTCAAATTTGTCAAGCTCTTCAAAAGAATTGAATAACTGTCTTGCATTGAATTGATAGTACAATCAAGAATTTGGCCTGCAAATAAGTAATGATATATAGTAATGACAGATATCTTCAGATATAGACCCTGCATATAAGTAATGAGTTTCTAAAAGAATAGTAAATCTACAGGTTGTACTACCTGAAAATAGATACAGTAGTTAAAGCTAATAGTCTCAATTGTACTATTGAGTAAAGCTGATATCAAATATGTTCACCAAGGTGTAGTTCACAAGGCTTTTGTAAAAATTTATTAAGCCTGATTAATAAATTTATTAGCCCAAAAAAGTAATTATTTGTGTCTGGCTTAGAATTGTCCATGTTGCCTGTAACATGCATAATTCAAAACCCTGACTACGGGCTTGATATGAAAGGATACCATAGATACCGTTCATAGCGCGCGTCGCTACATAAACAGTTAACTTCCGGTAGTAGATTCAAAGGCTAGTCCAGTCCTTACCTGATCGCCAACGAAGCCAGTTCGTTGATTTCAATACGGAAATTCAGCCATCCCACCCACCCTTCTTTATAGAGAGCCTTGATAGGGCTGAGAGCTTATGGTCCCTATGATCCATGCTTTGAATGATTGCTGATTAAAATGACAGTGAAAATGTGTGAGTGTGCCAGATGTGAGCTGACCGTGTGACTGTGATCTGCCCCAGTTGATGTCTCATGTCTTCAAATTTGTCAAGCTCTTCAAAAGAATTGAATAACTGTCTTGCAATGAATTGATAGTACAATCAAGAATTTGGCCTGCAAATAAGTAATGATATATAGTAATGACAGATATCTTCAGATATAGACCCTGCATATAAGTAATGAGTTTCTAAAAGAAAAGTAGATCTACAGGTTGTACTACCTGAAAATAGATACAGTAGTTAAAGCTAATAGTCTCAATTGTACTATTGAGTAAAGCTGATATCAAATATGTTCACCAAGGTGTAGTTCACAAGGCTTTTGTAAAAATTTATTAAGCCTGATTAATAAATTTATTAGCCCAAAAAAGTAATTATTTGTGTCTGGTTTTGAATTATCCTGATACTGAGCCAACCAGCCCTATCCTAATAATGCAGAGCGCCTGGCTAGGAAGCAACAAGTATCAATTTTTAAGTCATTGGTTTGACTCGACCATGGTTTGAACCCAAGATCTCGCGATCTACCAACACGGGAGACAGACGGGAGATGGACGCTCTAATTCATTCGGCCATCCCGTCTGGTTTATGTGGCGAAAGATACTTTTGAAGTTAAAAGCTCATAATTATAAAAATTGCTGCCAGGGAAGGTAAAATTCTCATTAATAGTCGAAGATATCATTCTTCCTGAATTTTACATTAAATGGTTTAATAAACCTCTGTGAACAGGTTGGAGAGCTTACCTCCTTTTAGCTCTGATGGTCATTTGACCACCGAGTTCATTACCAAGGTCGAATTGCATATAGTTTGACAGTTTTGGGATGTTTCCATATTGGACTAGATCACTAGAGACCAACAAATTATATCTAATTTCCTGAATATTTCCAGGACATTTAGTTGGGACCGGATTGAGTCAATTAGCAGTGAATATTAGGAAATAATTAATTAGTTCCAACATATGGCTACATGCCAGAACTGCCCATGATTATACTGTGTTGGTATAGCCATGAATCCCAAACAATAGGGCACCTCCAGTCAACGATGGGGGTATATGCTGGTCTGTAGCCCACACGAACGGATGGGGCTGCCCTCTATGGAAGATCTTCTGATCAAAAAGAATCTCCGGTGGACTGGACACCTCATGAGGATGTCATCAGACAGGCTACCAAAGCAGATCCTCTATTCTCAACTGTCTTTTGGCTACAGAAAGAGAGGGCGCCCCCGTCTCCGGTTCAAAGATACCATCAAGAGAAACCTGAAGCTGAGAGACATTAAGACCGACTCATGGACACAACTCTCACAGCAGAGAGCTAAATGGAGAGCGGCAGTCAAGTAATGAAAGCAGTCTTTGTCGCATCGCGACCGACAGCATGATGATGATGATGAGCCCACACACATACTTCCACTTGCCACTGGGGGAGGAGGTCCTGTGGGGACTGTTGTACATCATTTAGATGTATTCTTTATATACCCGGTTTTTACCACTATATGTATGCATAATATATAATATGGAAATTTGATATTATAATAACCCTATATAGTGCTGATTCGCTTTGCAATGCATTTTTATTAATTGATTTAGAGTGCTAAGCAGGATATACCTGTATATGTATACAAGTATACATAAATACAAGTAGGCATATATACATATTTAAACATACATATATACTTATAATAAGGTATTTGTACAAATACACATATATAAGCCTACAGGGATGATAATTTCCTGCCGATCACCTGTTTCCCGACTTTTGGGCAATGAGCCATCCTTTTTAGGTCCATATGTTCTAATCCCTAGTATATATATGTGTATATAAACATATATACATATATATGCATATATATATATATATATATATATAGATATATATATATCTAGATATATATATAGGTATATATATTTAACCGTTCGGCTAATCTGCCCCCGCCTAAGGCGAGCCTAACGTGTTAATGTTATGTAATAATTTCCATGTGAAATTCCTGAGCCTGCCGCGGGCTGCTGCGGCTCCTCCTCCCGTCTGCAGGTAGTCCGTCGCCGTCGGTGTCCTCTCCGCGCTAAAGGCGGGCAGCCAGAGTTTCATCTACATACGCAATTCGCCGACGAGCGCGCTTATAGGCCTAAAGTTTCCCTACGTCCATAAGTTAGGTTATTTCAACTAGCTGGCTGTCCCCTTCGCATTTCGGTATATTAATTGTGTTACTGAATAATTCTAGAAGTACGCGTACGGCTAGGGATGCCGCCGCTGTCACTGATAATCAGTTCTAAGTTAATGTCGTTAATTTCCGCCTTGAAGTAACACTACGTTAAATTCTGTTATAGTCTGTCATTATATTCCCACAGATGGAGTAAGTAACTGCATAAGGCCTACTTAGGCTTAAGGCCCTTAATTACATATAAAGCAATCGAATATCAGGTTTTCTATAGCGGTTAATCCACAATAATACTGGAGGATAGTAAAGAATGCAAGGAACGTCTCAGTCCACCTTCACGAGAGCTCACGACTTTATTCTTACCATAACTAACAAGGATACCAGCGAAATATGCATACCTATTTAAGGCGCTACTAACTCCCTTTTCCTCCCGTGTGATTTGATTACCTTGGTTTTAGAATTTAGATAAGAAAAAGACCGAATATCGGCTGAAAATGACAGAGCGCGAATAAACACGTCTGCCGGGTCAGGCCCCGAACGCCCGACCTTCTTTCGTTGCTTAGCTAGTCGCTAAGCAACGCTTTACCCCCGCGAACCGTCGCGTGCACATGCGGAAGCAATTTGCGCTCCCGTTGGACGAGTGCGCAAATTGCTCAAGGCGAGTAGACACGCCCACTTCATATATATATCTACATACATATATTTAAATACATATATATTACCAATCACCAAGATACCACATAATAGATCTATGTATATTATTACTATATTAGTGTAATATCACTTTAAAATGAATACTAGTGTTCCTGCATTAAAGATGACTTCATCACATATTGCATAGCTCCTGATGGAGTGGGGGGCTTTGTTTGGCAGTTGGCCCTGAGCGCCTTGGGCGTGGGTGTGAGCTGGCAGTGAGTCTGGTGAGAGTTTTTGGTGAGTCTGGTTGGCAGGTTAGTGAGTAGTGGCTGCCGTCACCCCCCCCCCCCCCCCCCGTCGGGGGAATAGGGGGGGGGGGGGGGAGACGGCAGTTTTGGTGAATCTGGTTGGCAGATGAGTGAGTGGTGACTCTGGTCCATGCCCCCCCCCCTGACCGCATCCCCCCTCCATACGCTTCTGTTGCGGCGTGGGGGGGGGGGGGGGGCAGAGTGCAGCTTCCTGGCCCTCCGATCCCCTGCCAGGGAGAGTGAGTGGTGGCTGCCGTCACACCCCCCCCCCCCCCCCCGACACCCCACCCCCCGCCCCAATCCCTACGCCACCGTTGTGGCTGAGGAATCGGAGGGTCGCCATAACCCCACCACCCCCCACCCACCCACGCTCCAACGACGACGTAGGGGGGTCGTGGAGGCGGTCAGGGGGCGGGGGAATGCGGAGACGGCGCATTTTGGTGAATCTGGTTGGCAGGTGAGTGAGTGGTGACTGTCGTCTATGCCCCCCGCCCCCTGACCGCCTCCCTTTCCATACCATACGCCTCAGGTGCTGCTGGGTGGTGGGGTGGTGAGGGGATGGGGTTGGGGTTGGGGTTGGGGGGTTGGGGGTCGGGTGCATATATGCAGGTACATCTATATATAGCCACCCTCCAGCACATCCCAAATATTTGAATAGTAATAAAAAGTAATAACCAAAAGTAAAATAAATCAAATAAAATTGCTATAATATTTAAGCAAATGTTTTTCTTCATGTTTATGTATTAGCAACAAAAAAACACATACATACTGCTTATGCATAAAATGTATAATCACAGTGAATGATATATTATATAAATATATATTTGTGTATACAACTAAATAATGTACAATAGTCCCCACAGACCTCCTGCCCCAGTGGCAAGTGGAAGTATGTGAGTGGGACACAGACCAGCATATATATACCCCCATCGTTGAGTTGGGGTTCCCTATTGTTTGGGATTTACTGCTATTCCAAGACAGTATTATCATGGGCAGTTCTGGTCTGTAGCCATTTGTTGTAACTAATTAATTATTTCCTAATATTCACTGCTAATTTACTCAATCCAGTAAAAACGTACAAAAAATATGTGTGCAAAATAAAAACTGGGAACCCCAACTGAACTGCACCACAAGGGGGCAGGTCATATGTCACGGCCCACCAACTGGACAGCCCAGGGTGGGATAACCGGAAATATAAAAGCCAGATAACATATCCAACAACAATATAAATCAAATCAATTTCAAACAAACATAACTCAATCACCTATTACGTACAAGCCTATGGACATGTAAATAAAATAGGCTAGTATAGAATTAAGTAGAAAAAAGTGGAAAACTCTTCCCAAGAAAACCCCAAAACACTAACATAGAACCTTAAGAAAACAACTAACATAGTAATAAGAATAGAACAAAAATACAATGCCAAGAGGGCCCAAAAAAACTAACATAGGCTACTAAACATACCAACATACTGTCTATCTGCTACTGAAATGCAGACAATCAAATAACTTATCAGCAGCTACTCTTTGGTAAGACAACACCAACACTACAGCTGGCCAGCATTGAACACAAGCCTGGGTACCCAGGCTTACATGCTATGGACAGAATAAATACAGCCTCAATAAAAAAAATATTTTAAAATATTAAAAAAACTAAATGTTCTGGAAATATTCAGGAAATTATATATAATTTGTTGCCTTCTAGTGATGTATTCCAATATGGAAACATCCTAACACTCAGTGTATCACAGCCAAAACTGTCAAACTGCACATTAATCTTATATAGAATTCGTCCTTCGTAATTCAATCGGACATTCAATAACCCCCGTAGCCCAAACGAGGTAAGCTCTCCAACAGGTGAAGCTGGCATAGTCCTGCCCGCCCTCAAGAAGGCTAGATTTGCTTCTTCTTCTTCTATATTAGGTTAAAGATCATGCTTGTATTGTAAAATTGTTGCCGCAAGGTCCAGCCTCCACCTGGTGACAGAAACTATTTGACAAACTTACAACTGCAGGGAGACAAGTGAAGTAACCTGGACTGACAGCAGTTAGATGTGGGTGGGTTGATTACATCAGGAAGCCTGCTACTCTACTCATTCAGCCATCTCATTATGCGAAGTGGGGTAAAGTAGGTGCATAATGTATGAGAATTGCTGCCAATTTGAAGAGGGAGGGTGGTGGGGATGGGGGGGGGGGGGTAGATCCACCTTGTAACTGCCTCGACCCCCCTCATTTTCACCTAGGCTGTCTTAGCAAAATTATGAATATCAGGTGCCAGGGTAAGATCCCAGACACTGAAGTCTTAAGGCCCGGTCACAAACATGTTAGTTGACATAGTTAAATGTAGTGGAGGCTAACGTAGTTGAACGTAGTTGAACATACCGGAGAAGTACGTTCAACTACGTTCAACTACGTTGAAGTCAACGCTTACCATTTTTGCTCTCTCTAATGCCCCGGTCACATAGTGGACGTAGTTGAACGTAGTCATTGGGCGAGTTCACAAGAAAGGATGAATTACTGTCACCATCGCCACCAATGGACAACCAAGAAGAAGACTACTCCCCCCCCCCCACACACACCTTAAATGGCCACTACCAGAATGATCAGCAACCGCAGCCTTGGTGGTACCCCTTGGAGTCGTCTGCAAAAATCATCTACTCAATAGTTGCTGACACAAACAGCACTAATCTGGGAGTCTAAAAGGGCAACACTGTCTTTCTCTTCCCACCCCATCATCATCATCATCATGCTGTCGGTCGTGATGCGACAAAAACTGCTTTCATTACTTGACTGCCGCTCTCCATTTAGCTCTCTGCTGTGAGAGTGATGTCCATGAGTCGGTCTTAATGTCTCTCAGCTTCAGGTTTCTCTTGATGGTATCCTTGAACCGGAAACGAGGGTGCCCTCTCTTTCTGTAACCAGAAGACAGTTGAGAATAGAGGATCTGCTTTGGTAGCCTGTCTAATGACATCCTCATGAGGTCTTCAGTCCACCAGAGATTCTTTTTGATCAGAAGATCTTCCATCGAGGGCAGCCCCATCCGTTCGACTATTTCCTTATTTGTCACTTTGTCCTTCCAGTTTAGCCTCATGATTGAACGCAGATGTCGCATCATGAAGGGATGCAGCTTTTTCACCTGTCGTCTGTACACTGTCCAGGCCTCAGCTCCGTATAGTAGGGTGGATAGCACGATTGCATGGTAGATCTTGCCTTTGACCTGCATGGACACATGGTGGTTGTTCCAGAGTCTCTGGTGTAGTTGGCTGAAAGATGCGCTAGCCTTGGCCATCCACTTCTGTATTTCAGAAGTACATTTCATGAAAGCTGCCTGCAAAAGTGTTGAAGTGCTGCTGGCTTTTGCAAGTTACCAGCGGCACTCTTTCGGGGAACAAATAGAGGTTTCACACCGACAAGAACATGTCCAGACAGGCGCAAAACTATTTGTCCCTGCAGTGGCTGGTCGGGAGATGTTGGGAGTTCCATACATCAACCGACCTTAATGCTGCCACAGTGACCTGTTTAGAGTTTGCTCCCTTAGCCTTCAGTTCTGTCAAGGACCTGTACCACAAGGCAGTGGTTTACAACTGTGCAGGGCAGGGGCATCAAACTCCCTGAGGTATTGCAATACCTACAATACCTGCATACCATGCCACCCGACTACTTTCAAATTACTCTCATAGTTGTCTACCTCCCCCCCGCTCCTCTTTATTGTAGCAGTTACCATAGATACAATGTTCATCCCTACTCACAGTAGCAGTGAATGACAACTAATATCTGAATCTGAGCAAAAACTGTTTTTGTGTGTGTTTTTTTGGGTGGGTGTTTTTTATAAATATGTTTATTCTGCTGAATAATGACGAGAATTTTGTCAGTGTTTGTGTTATGATATGAATCAACTGTAAATATTGATTGATTGCTTGTTGGTGTTTAACGTCTTGGCAACATCTAAGGTCATATTAGGTTGAAACTGTAAATAAGAGGTGCAGTTCCTCGCTCCAGCATCCAGTGTTTATCTGCATTGAAGCAGAATTGATGAAATGGGAGAGAATGAAAATAAACACATACACAAACTAACATGGTGACCAGTGAATACTCTTGATTTGACTTTCAACTCTATTAAGTCTATTTAAGCTACATAATTTCATAAATTATTCACCTTGAGGTGTCTTCTTCAGTTCCTGATTAAATCAAATCTTATTCACCTCCATTTTGACTTCTGTTTTCTACCCTTTGTTTGTTCTGTACATTTTTTTTTTTTTGTTCAAGTGTTTTTATTCCTCTGAATAACATGTTGTCAGTGCTAATGCACTGGTCTTCCAGCCCTAATCACAATTGCCTCTACACAGTAAACAAATCTACAACAATATACAAATAGACAATTACAGGAAAATAAGCAAAACATCGTTACATGAATGATAGTTAAAGAACAAGATAAGAAAAATAGAAACACATGCGGGGAGGTAACTAAGTTAGACTAGTATGGTAGGCGTTAGTAGGGGGTGGGGCACAGCTGGTTATCTTTCTAGTAGTAACATACTCTTTGAAAGGGTGATGGGGGATGTAGGGTGGGCCTTTGTGATTGAACTTACGTTCATGGTAATCTCAGGTGGGGCCTATTGAGTTAGTAAGTACGTTAATATTGATTAATCATGTACCTCAGTAGGATCCAACTACAATCATTTCCAGGCTCATTCCATTGTAGATGGGTTTTTGGTCTAGTTGGCCGCTACTGGTTGGGTTTACAGTGTTTGTTTGGGGGTGGGGGAGCGGGGGGACAGGGAAAGGAACGGCAACACCGACCCAGTGTATCATTGATCTGCTTTGGCCTAGGCTGGTTGATTTAAATGTGCATGGAGGTTTATCTTGAAAGTTTTGTAACAATCACTGTTCCTGACACGTGCTGGTAGTTGGTTCCAGAGTGCTCCCCCCAGAACAACCGGTGACTTTTTCATTTTACTAGTTTTAACATGTGGCACTTTCAGGAGGGTGGCTTGTGCTGCACGTGTGGCTTGTGTATGTGTGTCTATGTAATATGGGTCTTTCGCGCGGTGGTACATTAGGCCTAATAGGTGCTTGTCTCTGTGAATATTTAGGGCATCTAGTTTAGCTTTATTGTGCATCTCAATGGTATGTAGTGTTTGATTAAAGTAGCATAGTCCGATAATTTAGAGTTTCTGTCATTTTTCTGTGATACATATATTAAATTGAATGTAATAATTTACATTCCTTTAGTTTGAAATAATATCCATTTTAAATGGTTAACTTTTCAGATATTTGATGGGCAAACATGCAAAAGTAATTTTGGCAGGTATGCCAAAACGCTGACAAAATACGCTTAGGCAATAACAGGTTCTATTAAATCGACTCTATATCATGCCCTTCTCTGTGGCAACACATGCTTAATAAGCGCAGAAGTAACTAAGTTAGATGTGCAGAATCAAATCTAGATGCATATTTTGGTTTTGAAAATGTGATGTTACATCGGACTATGTCGATTTTAAGTGCGGGAAATTCCAATCACACACAATTGGTCTTCCCCATTCCACTGCTTCTTCTCCTATCCGACCAAACTGAACACTGGGATAGGTATCATTGGCAGGTATAAATTCTTAAGTCATTTGCGTGATCCAACCGGTGTTTAAACCAAAATGTTCAAATCCAACGACCTAGGGTTGGTTGGTTGGTTGTTGGCATTTTGCGACCTGGCAACATTTAAGGTCATATCAGGACGGGTACCGACTTGTGACAGTGCACACTCATGGCGACTTTATAGTCCTGTCCACTCAGTCACACTACCCTGATACTGAGCCAACCAGTCCTTGCCCTATCCAAATAATACTGAGCGCCTGGCTAGGAAGCGACAAGCATAAATCTTTAAGTCATTGGTTTGACTTGACCGGTGTTCAAAACTAGAGCTTCAAATCCAACGAACTACGCAAATGGGCAGTGGAAGTTCAACTCATTTGGTCATCCCATCTGGTTGACACATGGAGCGACGCAGGTGTACAGTGTGCAGTGGCGCATGCGTATTGCAGGACAGGACGCGCGTACTGAGCAGCTCGGGAGAGACAGAGATGGATGCCGCGATGTCTCTGGGTGCGCATCTCTCTCCCTCCATCACTGCCCACGTAGCGACGGGCTGGCAGGCCGCGCGGTCCGGCGGGCCGGTGTCGCAGTTTCAGCTGCCTTTCATATATTATTCATATAAAAACGGCGTCGACGGCAAAGCAAAGGAGTAGACAATGTTTACATTCGACAATATGAATATCTCCGCGGATGACGGCGATGTAGCAGCGGCGTTAATATCGCTTCGATTTTGGGTTGTTGATTGTACTTGTAGTGAAGATCCAAATATGTCTTAGTCAACTGTCTTAGGCAATGGTTGTAGTGAATATCCAAATATGTCTTAGTCAACTGTCTTAGGCGACAGTTTGAATCTGGGTGGATTTTGACGCATGCGTAGACGATGCTGTTAGATTTTGACGCATGCGCAGAAGCGATGCCTACGACGGAAACTGAAAGGGAGCTGAAACCGCGACACCGGGGGGGGGGGGTCGGGGGGGCTGGGGGATGGGATTACCCTTGTACTCGGAAGAGGCCCACTCGCCGACCTCCTCAAAAACGCATCGATAATTGGACGGCCGAATCTTTCCTTATGAAAAACCCAGACCAGATCAATCCTAATCTCCTGAAGATCTGATGGGCACGCCGCAAGTAGTGACAACACGTACAGAAAGGAAGATGCATTGTGACAGGCGTCGCTACTTACTGACTGTCTCTGTACGGCTTCAGACGAGGCGCCCTATCTTAAAGCTGCATAGTCCGATGAAATATCAAATTTTCAAAAGCAATGACTTAAAGATTTATACTTGACACTTCCTTTCCAGGTGCTCGGCATTATTACGAGTGCTGCCCCACTGGGAGACCAGGCCGCCAGCACCATGACCCGATATCCCTCTTTGTCAAATTATCCTTACACTGAGCCAACCAGTCGTTGCCTTATCCTAATAATGCCGAGCGCCTGGCTAAGGAGCGACAAGCATAGATTTTTAAGTTATTGATTTTACCCGACCAGGGTTCTAATGCATGGGGGCGAATCCAACGATCTACCAAACCGGGACCGGACGCTCAACTCATTCGGTCATCCCGTCTGGTATCTGGTTGAAGAGGAAGGGTTTGGTTGGTGAGGTGGCCTGCGTCAGGCTGAGGGAAGGACGGGGGAGAGTGTGTAGTAAGGAGGGGGGCCCTTAGGGGTGGGGATAGGGATATAGTAATGTGGTGTGGAGTAGGTACTGAGTGGTTACCATCCCCTGGAGGTTGGGGTGGGGGTGGGTAGAGATGGGTCAATTATCTAAGCCCCAAGCAAAGACAGCAACTGAGCACCTTAGCCTCCAGCAGTAACATATTCTATCAGCTTGCCTCAGAAAGCCCTTCTATGTGCCGACAAATGTTTAATAAGGGCGCCAGTATCTAAGTTAGATATGTAGAATCAAATCTAGATAATTATTTTGGTTTTGAAAATATTATGTTTTCATCGGACTATGCAGCTTTAAAGTTTACGTAAACGTGACATCAAAGGAAATGTTTGTAAGAGGGGCCCTATATGTAGGGCAGTAACAGCGAGAGAGAACCCGGTGTAAAATTACCAGTGGAGCAATAACTTGTCAGCTTTTGGTAAATATGCGCAGGAGATTTAGGGCGCATTGACTGCATGGCAGATTTATATACACCTTAAGACTGGGAGGACATTAGCGTGAGCATTAATCATCATAAACTCCAGCAGGAAGGTAACTCCACTCACTCACCACTTGAGGCAGGAGGGTGTACTTACTCATGAGAACACTACCAGAACCTTTGTATCTAGCTACCTCATCCTCCCGGCATGTATGCCTGGCGGATGTATATGTGTGTGTATATATAAATACGGTAAGACCTCTAGATCGACCGACCGTGGGACCGACATTAAATGGTCCATTTAGGGAGGTGGTCGGTTTAGGGAGTTGTTAATTATTACAATGGTATTGTATAAGTGACCGTTTGGGACCCAACTAAAGCGATTGATATAGAAGAGTAGTCGATCTGTTGAGGTGGCCGGTTAGAGAGGTTTTACTGTATATGTAGAGAGATATATCATATACATACACACAAAAAGAACCCATGCAAAGCTGCGCTGGGGAACATTTATCAGAGAACAAAGCTGGTCTCGCCAGGCCAGGCATTATACTTATACTATAGAGTTAATGCCATACACTTACCTATGTCATACTTTACACTTACATAGTCCATGTATTATGTTTATGTAGTCACTGTTTTACACGTTCATAGTCCATGCTACACACGTATATAGTCCGTGCTTTAACGTATATAGTACAAGCTTTACACGTATATCATCATCATCATGCTGTCGGTCGCGATGCGACAAAGACTGCTTTCATTACTTGACTGCCGCTCTCCATTTAGCTCTCTGCTGTGAGAGTTGCGTCCATGAGTCGGTCTTAATGTCTCTCAGCTTCAGGTTTCTCTTGATGGTATCCCTGAACCGTAGACGGGGGCGCCCTCTCTTTCTGTAGCCAGAAGACAGTTGAGAATAAAGGATCTGCTTTGGTAGCCTGTCTGATGACATCCTCATGAGGTGTCCAGTCCACCGGAGATTCTTTTTGATCAGAAGATCACATTTCATGAAAGCTGCCTGCAAAAGTGTTGAAGTGCTGCTGGCTTTTGCAAGTTACCAGCGGCACTCTCTCGGGGAGCAAATAGAGGTTTCACACCGGCAAGAACATGTCAAGACAGGCGCAAAACTATTTGTCCCTGCAGTGGCTGGTCGGGAGATGTTGGGAGTTCCATACATCAACCGCCCTTAATGCTGCCACAGTGACATGGTTTTCTGTTTAGGGTTTGCTCCCTTAGCCTTCGGTTCTGTCAAGGACCTGTACCACAAGGCAGTGGTTTACAACTCTGCAAGGCAGGGGCGTCAAACTCCCTGAGGTATTGCTATACCTGCAATACCTGCATACCTTTATAGACCATTCTTTACACGCATATAGTGCATGATTTACACGTATATAGTACATGCTTTAAGCACGTATAAGTCCATGCTTTACATTTATATATTCAATGGTTTACACATTTATAGTCCATGCTTTACACGTATATAGTACAAGCTTTAAGCATGTATAAGTCCATGTTTTACATTTATATATTCAATGGTTTACACATTTATAGTCCGTGCTTTAACGTATATAGTACAAGCTTTACACGTATATAGTCCATTCTTTACACATATATAGTCCATGCTTTACACATATAGAGTACATGCTTTAGGCATGTATAAGTCCATGCTTTACATTTATATGTTCACTGGTTTACACATTTATAGTCCATGCTTTACATGTATATAGTACAAGCTTTAAGCGTATATAGTCCATGCTTTACATTTATATATTCAATCGTTTACACCTTCATAGTTATTGCTTTACACATATATAGTACATGCTTTACACATATATAGTACATGTTTTACATTTATATATTCAATGGTTTACACGTTTATAGTCCATGCTTTACACATATATATACATGCCTTACACATATGTAGTACATGACTTAAACGTATATAAGTCCATGCTTTACATTTATATATATTCAATGGTTTACACATTTATAGTCCATCCTTTGTACTTATATAGTACATGCTTTACATGTATATAGTACATGATTTAAGCTCATATAAGTCCATGCTTTACACTTATATATTCAATGGTTTACACGTTTACAGTCAATGCTTTACACTTATATAGTACATATGTTACACTTGTAATTTGTATAGATTATACTTTAAACTTATATAGTCCATTCTTCACACTTATAGTGTCTATACTTTACACTTATTAATTCATGTTTTTACTTATGTAGTCCCTGTCTTATTCTTATAAAGTCCATGCTTTACAGTTATATAGTACATGCTGTATACTGATGTAGCCCGCACTTTACAGTTATGTAGCCCATAATCCATGCTTTACACTGATGTAGCCCATACTTTAGTTATGTAGCCCATACTTTACAGTTATATAGTCCATACCTTACAGTTATATAGTCCATATTTTACAGTTATATAGTCCCTGCTTTATACTTATGAAACCCATACTTTACACTTATAGTCCATGCTTTACAGTTATATAGTCCATGCTTTACAGTTACATAGTCCATACTTTACAGTTATATAACCCAGACGTTACCTTTATTTAACCCCTGCAATTCACTTATATAATCCATGCTTAGCACTGTTATGCCCCATGTTTTACACTGATGTAATCCATGCTTTAGTTACATAAGCAATACTGTGCACTTATACTGTCCATGCTTTACACTTATAGTCCATGCTTTTCAGTTATATAGTCAATACATTACAGTTATATAGTCCATACTTTAAAGTTATATAGTCCATACGTCACCCTTCTTTAGCCCTTGCATTACAGTTATATAGTCCATGCTTTACAGTGATATAGTCCATGCTATATACTTATGTAGCCCATACTTTACACTTATTGTCCATGCTTTGCAGTTATATAGTACATGCTTTACAGTTATATAGCCCATACATTACCCTTATTTAGTCCTTGCATGGCATTTATATAATCGATGCTTTTCACTGTTATGTCCCATGTTCTACACTTATCTAGTCCATGCTTTAGACTTACACATGCAGCTTATGAGGGCTATAGGACGGTAGCTGTGGACTTCACTCTGGTCTCTACCAGCCTTGTATTATACTGTCACTTCTTACCAAGAGGTGAGGATGACACCGCTTCCCAGATATAATTGGATAATTGAAGCAACAGCCTCCGCACAGATCTTGGGAAGTGTTTCAGGAACTCACAGTGGATATTATCAGGGCCAACCGCAGCATGGTGCAAGCTCGCCAAAGAACATCTCAACCCCTCCCCTCCACCCCCCATGTTAAGTAGGCAGTTGTAATGTTCTTTGCCACCAAATGACAAGTCCAGGAGCTTTCACTTCTGGCATTCTGAGACAGCTAGAACGTTTGTGAGACAGTTTTCTGAAGATGAGTTCCTGGCAAAGGGGCGAGTTAGTTCAACACTTATTTCACTGAGTGATGTGAGGACAGTGCCATTGCACTTCAAGTGCTAGACTACAGAAGAATCAAGTCCTCTTCTTTCAATTCTTCTGATCATTGTCCAGTCTTTGACCAATGGCATATGCATGTTGATGCTAGAAACAAATTATCTCCAGCACAGCCTAAAAGGGTGAAAGGATGAAGGACTGAAATGGTAAAAGGACAGAAGTTTTAAGGAATGAGAGGATGAAAGTATGAAAGCTTTAATGAGTGTCACGATGGAAGGATGAGAGGATGAACAGATGAAAGCAGTAAGGAATGAGAGAATGAAAGGATGAAAGCAGTAAGGAATGAGAGGATGAAACGATGAAAGTTGTAAGGCATGAGAGGATGAAAGGATGAAAGCAGTAAGGAATGAGAGGATGAAACGATGAAAGTTGTAAGGCATGAGAGGATGAAAGCACTAAGGAATGAGAGGATGAAACGATGAAAGCTGTAAGGAATGAGAGGATGAAACGATGAAAGTTGTAAGGCATGAGAGGATGAAAGGATGAAAGGATGAAAGCACTAAGGAATGAGAGGATGAAACGATGAAAGCAGTACGGAATGAGAGGATGAAACGATGAAAGTTGTAAGGCATGAGAGGATGAAACGATGAAAGCACTAAGGAATGAGAGGATGAAACGATGAAAGCTGTAAGGAATGAGAGGATGAACGGATGAAAGGTGTAAGGAATGAGAGGATAAAAGGATGAATGCTCTAAGGAATGAGAGTATGAAGGATGAAAGCAGTAAGGAATGAGAGGATGAAATGAGTAAAGCACTAAGGAATGAGAGGATGAAAGGATGAAAGCAGTAAGGAATGAGAGGATAAAAGGTTGAATGCTCTAAGGAATGAGAGGATGAATGATGAAAGCAGTAAGGAATGAGAGGATGAAATGAGGAAAGCACTATGGAATGAGAGGATGAAAGGATGAACGCAGTAAGGAATGAGAGGAAGAAAGGATGAAAGCTGTAAGGAATGAGAGGATGAAAGGATGAAAGCTGTAAGGAATGAGAGGATGAAAGGATGAAAGTTGTAAGGCATGAGAGGATGAAAGCACTAAGGAATGAGAGGCTGAAACGATGAAAGCTGTAAGGAATGAGAGGATGAAACGATGAAAGTTGTAAGGCATGAGAGGATGAAAGGATGAAAGCACTAAGGAATGAAAGGATGAAACGATGAAAGCAGTAAGGAATGAGAGGATGAAAGGATGAAAGTTGTAAGGCATGAGAGGATGAAAGGATGAAAGCACTAAGGAATGAGAGGATGAAAGGATGAAAGCTGTAAGGAATGAGAGGATGAATGGATGAGAGGTGTAAGGAATGAGAGGATAAAAGGGTGAATGCTCTAAGGAATGAGAGGATGAAGGATGAAAGCAGTAAGGAATGAGAGGATGAAATGAGGAAAGCACTAAGGAATGAGAGGATGAAAGGATGAAAGCAGTAAGGAATGAGAGGAAGAAAGGATGACAGCTGTAAGGAATGAGAGGATGAAAGGATGAAAGCTGTAAGGAATGAGAGGATGACAGGATGAAAGCAGTAAGGAATTAGAGGAAGAAAGGATGAAAGCTGTAAGGAATGGGAGGATGAAAGGATGAAAGCTGTAAGGAATGAGAGGAAGAAAGGATGAAAGCTGTAAGGAATGGGAGGATGAAAGGATGAAAGCTGTAAGGAATGAGAGGATGAAAGGATGAAAGCAGTAAGGAATTAGAGGATGAAAGGATGAAAGCTGTAAGGAATTAGAGGATGAAAGGATTAAAGCAGTAAGGAATTAGAGGACGAAACGATGAAAGCTCTAAGGAATTACAGGATGAAATGATGAAAGCAGTAAGGAATGAGAGGATGAAATGATGAATGCTCTAAGGAATGAGAGGATGAAAGGATGAACGAATGGAATGGTAAAAAACTAAAAGGGATTGATTCGATTCATTGAACCTAGTTATGACCTAGAAACATCGAAAGGGGGCTTTATAGTGCTGTGCTCCAGCTTGAATTCCATGCCACCAGCGATATCCCACTCACTCACATTATGCTGTCATTGTTTACTGTTAATATCAGAACGAGGCAAAGACATCAAACAAGATATGTTAGTGTTTGACATGTTTGCATTCTGTATCATTGTGCTTAGGGTTTAAGTTGAAACATTAATAGTTGGTTGGACAAATCTATAAAATTACAGAATAGTAGATGGTTATTTCATTAATACTTAGCATTTGCAATTTTATTGGCTTTTAATGGATTTAACTTTTTTTCTTTATTTCTTTTTTTGGTAAAGTCTTTATTCATCTGAATATTACATTTGTCAGTGCCGGAGCACTGGTCTTTCTGCCATTTTCCTATTAGAATTGACAGTCTCAATAATCTAAGTTTGATTAGTGCTGTATTAGTTACAGCACCGATCCTGTAGAATTAAGGGAGTGGCTCCTGGTGTATAATGTACAGTACCAGTCACTGTAGTTCATGCAAAACTTTGTAGATTGTTGAAGTGGAAAGATGCCAAATTAATGTTGGCATGTACATCAAAATGCTGGACACCGTAAGCGTCAACAGGGACAGGGTCTATTAAAATGCATTTGCATCCCTTCTATACAGCAAGAAATGCTTATAAGTTTATTCAAATCTAAGTTGGGTATTAGTCGAATGAAATCTAGCTAAGTGTTTTTTTGTGGGTTTTAAAAAAAAGTTGATGCTTTAATCAGAATATGCCTCTTTTAAACAACGCCAGCTGTAATTATATATTCATTATGATTGAAGGAATACCATAAACTAAGGCGTATATCACAGGAATATATATCAGATTGTGCCTATGTCTGGAATATCTTTTAAAATTGTTCAAAATATATTTGTTAAATTCCAGAAATACAGATCTGTTAAAATAAAGATACCACTTCCATCAAAGGTTGGTTGGTTGTTGGAGTTTAACCTCCTGGCAACATCTAATGTTGGGTACCGAGTTGTGACAGTGAACACTCATTGTGACTTTATAGTGCTGCCCCACTGGGAGACCAGGCCTCCAGTACTATGACCTAATATCCCACTAAGTCACATTATCCAGACACTGAGCCTTGCCTTAGCCTAATAATGCCAAGCGCCTGACTAGGAAGCGACAAGTATCAAATTTGTAAGTCATTCATTTGACTCGACCTGGAATTGAACTCCTGACCTTCCGCACGGGAAGCCTGCACTCTACCGATTCAGCCATTGCGTCCGGTCGGCCTGGTTTATCGAACCCATTATATTCAGCACAGAAAGGAATTTAGCTCTCTTTCTTCTTTTTTTTTGTTCAAGTGTTTTTATTCCTCTGAATAAAATGTCAGTGCTAATCACAATTGCCTCTACACAGTAAACAAATCTACAAGAATATACAGCTAGACAATTACAGGAATATAAGCAAAACATTGGTACATGAATGATAGGTAAAGAACAAGATAAGAGAAAAAATAAACATATACATGGAGGTAACTATGTTAGACTAGTATGGTAATCATTAGTAGAGGGTGGGGCATAACTGATTATCTTTCTAGTGGTAACATACTCGTTAAAAGGGTGATAGTGGGATGTAGGGTGGGCCTTTGTGATTGAACTTGTTTCCATGGTAATCTCAGGTGGAGCCTATTGCGTTAGTAAGTAGATTAATATTGATTAATCATGTACCTCAGTAGGACCCGATTCGTGCACACATGCGACATGATGTGATAACTCGACCATTTCATTAGCCTGTATTAATTATGGCATGCATAGTTACACCCGCAGCATGGTCTCCAGGCCAGGGCTGCTAAGCAACCCACTAGACAAAATGTCGGAATGCTGCACTTTGGAAATAACTACATAATTGCACAATTTAGTATGCTAAATATGTTGTTTGAATACAAATCTACCGTAGCCCTCTACTTTTGGAGAAAAGAAGTAAAATAATTCAATAAGCCTTAAAAGTCAAATCAAGAGCATTCAGTGGCTGCCATCTTGCTTTTTTTGGCATTCTCTCCCATTTCGTCAACTCCACACCAATATAGATAAGCACTGGACACTGGAACCAAGGGCCCCACATCTTGTTTATGTAAATACCAAAACAGGTTTGGGGCGGATTTGGACATAGTTGTCATTCATCCCTACTGTGGGCAGGGATGAATATTTTATCTCAGGCGTGCATTACTGGCAGTGAGGATAGGTCAGTCCTCTTATCGTCAGTCTCAACGAGCCTTCTAGGCTAAGCCAGATAATTAACAACTAAATAGGCCGACTCGTCTGGCCTGGCTTCATTTGCTTGTTAGTTTTGTTTGCTTGTAGTTTTACATCCTAGAAACATCTAAGGTTATATCAGGACTTAATTGTGACAGTGCGCACTCATGGCGACTTTATAGTACTGCCAATTAAAGTTGCATGATCCCATGGCATTTGAATTTTTGTTTTATTTTTTAGATAAATATATCCAATTGATTGGTACAACCTAGTAATCATAAATCCAGAGTCATTTTGATGAAAAAATGGATAGTTTTGAAGCAATTTGAGCTGAAAGAAACCAAATTACTTTCGGCAAGCTTGTCAAAAGCCCTGTAGCTATGACCCAGACCCCCATGACCACGTGATGTGGGCTGACCTATTAATCCTGGTGTAAAGTCCACGGCTGGAATCTGTGTTTGTATAGGCAGACTATAATGAAATCAATACAGGCAAGAAGAGAAAGAAAGAGCATAAAGAATGAAAGTAGAGAGAGAGACAATGCCCTCAGGTTTATTATTTATAGTGGTACATGGATCTGGTATGGCATACCACCTGACCGTGTTCTCCAATGAGAATCAAGCATTTACCATTCCACCAATGAACATCAAGCATTCCTGTGTCACCATGGCTACAGTGATCTGCCCACCACCACCATGCTGTGTGGGCCCCCTTGGCCACCACCTGCCTGAGCTGAGTGTGTGGTGATCTGTGACTAACAGAGGCAGGAGGGGGCAGTGGGTAGAGCTCCAAGTGGCCCTTACAAACTATCTCTAGTGCCTCTTTCACACTATCTGACTAATACACAATGACTATTGACCAAGAGTAAAGTATCACCAGCAACTACATAAATACATTCATATATACAATATACAATTTACCATTATAGACCATTTGCATTCCCCCACCAATGCGTTTTATTGGAATATTTTACACTGGAACAAAACATGAAAGTAGCTAGGAATTATTGTTTTGGGTTGGGCCATTTTTGGAATAGATGAGTGCCAAAGGCATGTGACACAAAAGCTATTATTATTATTTTGTGGACAGGTTAAAGGTGTACAGTCCAACTTTTGAATTGTTGCCTTATTTTTTTAGATAAACCCAGCAGGGTTGGTCCCTGGTAAGCATGTCATACATGCCTTACACCTTCAGCTCAAATTGCTCCAAAATTACCACTTTGTCATCAAATTTGTTCAGGACTAATGACTAGTAGTAGGTGATAATGGGAAACCTGTGATATTTATTTTTAAATGAGGCAAAACTTCAAAACCCTTTGGACTATGCAACTTTAACCATTCTACAAAGCAATAATTTAAAGAAAAAACCTCAGTGCCACAGGTCTTTGACACTCGTCCATTCCAGAAATGTTCATACAAACAACAAATCATTTTAATATTAAAATGACCCAATTTGATTAATTATATTCAAAGAATTGACCAAATAGGATTGAATATCCAACATCACATATACATCGGTACATGACATCGTCCTGAAGGTAGAAACTCAAAATGATCAGACAACACAACTTTAATATACAAATGTATTTGAAAAACAACTTGCTTAGTGTAAATTAGCCAATTCTATTAATTATATATAGATAATTGACCACATCGCATTGAATATCCAACACGGGGGGTGCAACGTCCACCGCGTTCCCCCTCCCCACTTGTTATGGCCCTGTTTGGTAACCAGGGGTTAGCTAGGCTAATGGAGACACGAGATTGGCCTAATTGGTTGTTGGCCTCCCAGCTTAACGGCTGTCTTTTAGAGTAGGCCATGGAGACGGGGTCATCCATTCACTGATTATTCTGAAAAGGCTGTCCCAAATCATTAGTTAATGCACTAGTATCTATGTTGGATATATAGAAACAAATATTGCTACTTGTTTTAGTTTTGAAACAAATATTTTTCATCGGACCATGCAACTTTAAACTGGGAGTTAAGGCCACTATAGCAGTGTATAGCACCATGACCCGATTTCCCACTCAGTCACATATTATCCTTATACCGAGTTAACTTGTGCTTGGCCTATCCTATTAATGCGGTGAGAGCAGTGACAGAAACTGACAAGTATCAGTTGTGTAAGTCATTGGTTCGACTCGGCTGGGAGTCGAACTTCCGCACAATAGCATACACTCTATCGATTCGGCGACCACGTCGGGTAGCTGCAGAACTACAGCCTGTACTAACCACCTATAATCAACACATACCAATAGCTTACCTTATAGCTCCTGTATAATATATATGTATCAAAACAGAAGGGTGGATATTTAAAGAAAATTCTGGGAAACTTGCAATGCCATTTGACGCATAATCACCATATGTTTTTATTATCGAACTGTCATCGTATGCAGTTTACTATTACGACTGATAGCTTCACCTATGTCCAGGGTCATTCTCTGAAACTGGACACTAAAGTGTGACATGGAAACCAAAAGTGAAAACCTGTCAGCAGTAGTTGCAGTGACAGCACTAGAAGCAGTGACAGCAGTGACAGCAGTCCCAGCAGTGACATTATAGTGACAGCAGTGGCAGCAGTGACGGCAGTGGCTGCAGTGACAGCAACGGCAGTAGTGACAGCAGTGGCAGCAGTGAGAGTAGTGGCAGCAGTTACAGCAGTGACAGTAATTTCAACAGTAGCAGCAGTGGCAGCAGTGACAGTAGTGGCAGCAGTAGCAGCAGTGACGGCGGTGAGAGCAGTGACAGAAACGGCATCAGTTACAGCAGTGACAGCAGTGGGAGCAGTGGAATCAATGACAGAAGTAGAAGCTGTAGCAGCAGTGATAGCAGTAAAAGCAGTAACATCAGTGTCAGCAGAAGCAGCAGAGACAGCAGTAGAAGCAGTGACAGCAGTGAAAGTAGTGACAGCAGTGTCTGCAGTAGCAGCAATGATAGCAGTGACAGCGGTGACAGCAACGGCAGCAGTGACAGTACTAAGTAGTGAGGGCGGTGACAGCAGGGACGGCAACAAGAGCAGTGACATCAGTGAAATCAGTGACAGCAGTGGAAGCACTGACAGCTGTGACAGCAGTGGCAGCAGTTACAGCAATGACAGCAGTGAAAGCAGTGACATCAGTGAAAGCAGTGACAGCAGTGACAGCAGTGACATAAATGACAGTAGTGACAGCAATGACAGCAGTGACAGCAGTGACAGAAGTGACAGCAATGACAGCAGTGGCATCAATGAAAGCAGTGACAGCACTGATAGCAATGAGAGCAGTGACAGCAATGAGAGCAGTGACAGCAGTGAATTTGTGCCCCACCGTTCCAAAGCCTTCGATCTGAATCACAGTATAGTACCAGCATCAGTCACTAGTCAGATGAACTTGAATGAGGATGAATCATACTCTGATCCACCTTCGACTGCTCGGCTATATCCTACTTATCAGAGCACATTGCGAGAAGGTGGAGGGCCTAAAGTGTGACAGATGTGAAGCTAGATGTGTGATTAAACACATTCAGCCTGCCAGCGTTTGGTGTGTATAGCACAGCAGACTCCAATATGTGAACCCTGTCAGAGTCAATATTACACCGGAAACACAAGTTCTCATCCAGTCACCGGCGTTAAAGCCGCATAGTCCGATGAAGCTTCACATTTTCAAAACCAAAGCAATTATCTAGATTTGATTTTACATATCTAACTTAGATCATCATCATCATCATCATGCTGTCGGTCGCGATGCGACAAAGACTGCTTTCATTACTTGACTGCCGCTCTCCATTTAGCTCTCTGCTGTGAGAGTTGTGTCCATGAGTCGGTCTTAATGTCTCTCAGCTTCAGGTTTCTCTTGATGGTATCTTTGAACCGGAGACGGGGGCGCCCTCTCTTTCTGTAGCCAGAAGACAGTTGAGAATAGAGGATCTGCTTTGGTAGCCTGTCTGATGACATCCTCATGAGGTGTCCAGTCCACCGGAGATTCTTTTTGATCAGAAGATCTTCCATAGAGGGCAGCCCCATCCGTTCGAGTATTTCCTTATTCGTCACTTTGTCCTTCCAGGTTAGCCTCATGATTGAACGCAGATGTCGCATCATGAAGGCATGCAGCTTTTTCACCTGCTGTCTGTACACTGTCCAGGCCTCGGCTCCGTATAGTAGGGTGGATAGCACGATTGCACGGTAGATCTTACCTTTGACCCGAATGGACACATGGTGGTTGTTCCAGAGTCTCTGGCGTAGTCGGCCGAAAGATGCGCTAGCCTTGGCCATCCTCCTCTGTATCTCAGCATCAATGCGTCCATCACTTGATATTGTGCATCCGAGATAGGTGAATTCCGGAACAGAGTTCAGCTTGTTTCCGTCAACCATGATCTCCTCCTCTCGGGTTCTTGTAGAGTTGGGTTGGTACAGCACCTCCGTCTTCTTGATGTTAATTTTCAGGCCAAACTTCTTTGATGCATCGGAGAAAGCGTCCACTATTTTCTGGGTCTCTTCAGCAGAGTGGGCAACCAGTGCACTGTCATCTGCGAATAGTAGCTCTCTCACCAGTATCTGAGTAGTCTTGGTCTTCGCTCTGAAGTGTGCGACATTGAATAGGTCAGCGCTCTGTCTGGACTGTATATAGATGCCATCCCCCATGTCTCGGAAAGCCTCGTCTAGCATTGCTGATAGGAAGATGGAGAAGAGCGTGGGGGCCAGTACACAACCTTGCTTGACCCCATTGGTAACCCCAAACGATTCCGAGACTTCCCCTCCAGCACTAACGTTCGCCATCATTCCTGTATGTAGAGCCTCGATCATAGTTGTGAACTTCTCTGGGCATCCATACTTCCTCAGTAGCTGCCATAGCCCGGTCCTCCCGACTGTATCAAATGCCTTAGTGAAATCGACAAATACCATGTACAGTGGTCGGTCCTGCTCAATGCACTTTTCTTGTAGCTGTCGGAGACAAAATATCATATCCACAGTGCTCCGGTTACCTCTGAAGCCACACTGTGACTCTGGAACTACACCAGGTGTTATGTGAATAGATAGTCTGTTGAGTAGGATCCTGGCGAAGATCTTCCCTGCTATGGAAAGAAGAGAGATTCCTCTATAGTTCCCGCAGTCTGGCTGTTCCCTAACTTAGATACTGATGCACTTATTAAATCTACATAGTCCGACGTAGCTTCACATTTTCAAAACCAAAACAATTATCTAGATTTTATATTACATATCTAATTTACATAGTGGTGCATTTATTAAACATGTGTCGTCACATAGGATGGCCTACTGAGTCAATTTAATAGTGCCTGTTACTGCAGAAGTATATGGTGTCAAAGTTTTGGTGTGCTTGCCAAAATTAATTTTGCATGTTTGCGCTTAAAATATCTCAAAAGTGATTTAAATCAAATTTACTTCAAATTAAAGTAAGGTCGATAATAACAATCAATGCAATATATTTATCCCAGAAAAAATGACAGAAACTTAAAACCATCGGACTATGCAACTTTAATGGTGAGCTTTCATTGGTACTTGGGTGCATGCCGATCTGGGAACTCACCAGGTATCTGGGAAATCCTGATACAGGCTTAAATAAACACCTGTTAAAGCCTACATAATCTGTAGGATATGGGGACTACATATATATGGGAGTTGGTTGGCGGTGGGTAATGAGTCGTGGGTCGTGGGTAGTGGGTCGTGGGTAATGGATGGTGGGTGGTAGGTGCTGAGTAGTGGGTGGTAGGTAGTGGGTCGTGGGTCGTGGGTCGTGGGTCGTGGGTCGTGGGTGCGTGGTGATGGGTGGTGGGTGGTGGGGAGTGGGTGGTAGTGGCGAGTGGGAGGTGGATAGTGGGGGATTAGTCGTGGGTAGCGGATTGTGGGTGGTGGGTGGTGAGTGCTGGGTGATGGTCGGTGGGTGGTGAGTGGTGAGTGATGGTTGGTGGGTGGTGAGAGGTGGGTAATGGTTGGTGGGTGGTGGTGGTGTGTGGGTAGTGGTGGGTGGTGTGTGGTTGGTGGTGGGTGGTGGTCGGGGTGGGTGGTGGGTGGTTGGTGGTTGGTGGTCATGGGTAGGTAGTATGTGGGGTGTGATGGTTGGGAGGTGGGTGATGGGTGATGGTTGGTGGTGGGTGGTGGGTGGTGGGTGGTGGGTAGTGTGTGTTGGGTGTTGGTGGTGTGTGGTGGGTGGTGGTTCGTGGGTAGTGTGTGGTGGGTGGTGGTTAGTGTGTGGTGAGTGATGGTGGTGTGTGGTGGGTGTTGGTGGGTGGTTAGTGTGTGTTGGGTGGTGTTGAGGGGTGTTGTGGGTGGGTGGTGGGGGATAGTTGGTGGGTAGTGTGTGGCGCTGTTGGTGGTGTGTGGTGGGGGTGGTCCGTGGGTAGTGTGTGGTGAGTGGTGGTAGTGTATGGTGTGTGGTGGTGGTGTGTGATAGGTGTTGGTGGGTGGTTAGTGTGTGTTGGGAGTGTTGATGGGTGTTGGTGGGTGGGTGGGTGGGTGGGTAGGTGGGCGGGTGGATGGGTGGTGGGGGATGGTTGGTGGGTAGTGTGTGGCCGGTGTTGGTGGTGTGTGGTGTGTGGTGGCTGTTCGTGGGTGGTGTTGATGGGGGTGTTGGTGGGTGGTGTTGATGGGTGTTGATGGGTGTTGGTGGGTGCTGGTGGGTGCTGGTGGGTGGGTGAGTAGTGTGTAGTGGGTGTTGATGGGTGTTGTTGGGTGTCGGTGGGTGGTCTTGATGGGTGTTGGTGGGTGTTGGTGGGTGTTGATGGGTGTTGGTGGGTGTTGATGGGTGTTGGTGGGTGTTCGTGTGGGGTGGTGGTGTTGGTGGGTGGGTAGTGTATAGTGGGTGGGTAGTGTGTGGTGGTGTGTGGTGGGTGTTGGTGGGTGTTGGTGAGTGTTGGTGGGTGTTGGTGGGTGGTGGTGTTGGTTGGTGGGTAGTGTGTGGCGGGTGGGTAGTGTGTGGTGGGTGTTGGTGGGTGGGTGGCCGGTGGTGTTGGGGGTGTTGGTGGATTGATTGATTGATTGGTGGTTGCTTTACGCCGTGTCGGCAGCATAGGCCATATTCACGGTGAGAAATGATGGGTGTTGGTGGGTGGTGGTGGTGTGGTGGGGGGTGGTGGTGGTGTTGGTGGGTGGTGGTGGTGGGTGGGTAGTGTGTGGTAGTGTGTGGTGGTGTATGGTAGTGTGCGTTTGTGGTGGTGGTGGTGGGTGGTAGTGTGTGGTGGGTGTGTTGGGTGGGTGTGGTGGGTGGGTGGCGGGTGGTGTTGGTGGGTGGTGGTGTTGGTGGGTGGGTAGTGTGTGGTGGGTGAGTAGTGTGTGGTGGTATGTGGTGGGTGTTGGTGGGTGTGGGTGGGTGTTGGTGGGTGTTGGTGTGTGGTGGTGGTGTTGGTGGGTGGGTAGTGTGTGGTGGGTGGGTAGTGTGTGGTGGTGTGTGGTGGGTGTTGGTGGGTGGGTGGCGGGTGATGTTGGGGGGTGTTTGTGGGTGTTGGTGGGTGGTGATGGTGTTGGTGGGTGGGTAGTGTATGGTGGGTGTGTTGTGTGTGGTGGTGTGTGGTGGTGTTGAAGGGTGTTGATGGGTGGGTGGCGGGTGGTGTGGTGGATGTTGGTTCGTTTGTTTGTTGTTTTGCGTCCTAGCAACATCTAAGGTCATATCAGGACGGGTACCGACTTGTGACAGTGCGCACTCATGCCGACTTTATAGTGCTGTCTCACTAGAAAATCAGGCCACCCGCACCATCACCCAATATCCCACTCAGTCATATTATCCTGCTAACCAGTCCTTGCCCTATCCTATTAATGCTGAGTGCCAGGCTAGGAAGCGACAAGCCTCGATTTTATAAGTCATTGATTTGACTCAACCGAGAAGCCAACTCCCGATTTCACACGCTCTACCGATTCGACCACAGCGCCCGGTTGAGCACCCTCCTTCCTCATTCAACCTAATGATTGCACATTGTCACAAATCGATATGACCATAAATATTGCTAGGACTTAAACCCCCATAAGGACTTATGAGCAGGGTAAATAAATTCATCACGAAATAGTATTGAAAAAAACCCTCAAACAATATCCAGTATGAGTGTGTGGGTGTGTGAGTCTGTATGTCTGTGAAGAGACAGCTCAGACGTGCGGAGAGTTAATATTAGTATGCACATGGCGCAGACGCAGGTGACGGCCATAGAAAACAGGGCACTCCAACGCTGACATGGGTCGGGGATCACCGATAGCTCACACACCTCCAGAACGAGGCTTGGAGCAGGTCAGAAATGGGAACTGCACTATACCATTTGGTTGGTTGTTGAAGCTTTACGTCCTGGCAACATCGAAGGGCATATCAGAAGAGGTACCAACTTCTGAAAGTGCGGACTTATGGAGACTTAATAGTGCTGCCCCACTGGGAGACCAAGCTGCCAGCACCATGACTTGATATCCCACTGACTTACATTATTCCGACATTGAGCCAACCAGTCCTTGCCCTATCCTAATAATGCCGGGCGCCTGGCTAGGAAGCGATAATTATAAATTTGTAAGTCATTGGCTTGACTCAACCAGGGTTCGAACCCATGGGTTCGAATCCAACTATCTACCAAAACGAGAGATGGATGCTCAACTCATTCGGCCATCACGTCTGGTCGTGCTATATCACCTGGTAGTGGTAAGTTGGAAGCACTTCCTGTCCTGAGTGGGTGCAGAAACCAAAGCTGTATGCTTCTACACAGTTATTACATACATGGACTCATAATATGTATGTGATGTATACATAATGTGTTGTGCTGAATTATTCACGCCATACACAGGGCTACAGCAGTGTGGTAGATGCCCGCTGGTGGCGCCACTGTCCAGTAGAGCTGGGGGTAAGGGGAGTCGTTACGGTGCAGAAGTGGGACTATGAAAATAGTGGTTGCATCATGTCCGTTAGTTATATTCACATAATGAAGTATGCATCATATAAACATTGCCACACTACCTGTGCATATGCACGTCTATTAAGTTGAATGAGAATACATATAAAACCACACAACTTTGGTCAATATACATTGTATATAATATATTGCATAAGGAACTATGCAATTATGAATAATGTAAATTCCTACAGACGTGCTGAATGTTTTTGTTAATGTGGAGTATGAGGCATTCAATCAATCAATAGTTCCGTCCTCTAGTCGAGGGTTGGATGCAATGGTTCTCCACTTATCCCGATGGTGTGCTGTTCTGATAGACTGTGAATAATTCAATCCTGTCCACTGTGAAATATGTGTAAACCATGATGTTCTTGGTCTCCCTCTCCCTCTGCTGCCATTCACCTTCCCTTCCAACAATGAACAGTATATTGAACTCTGACGAATGATGATAATGCCTCATCATCATGAGGCATTATGAGAATATTATTTCTACTGTCGTTGTCAGGGAGCCTTCTACCTGACTTATGTCACTACCAGTACCAGTGCTCGATTGTACTGTTCTGTACTCTACCCCACCATCTAACACTCTGACTGGGCGCAGTGGCCCAATCGATAGAGCGTGGGCCTCGCATGCGGGAGATCGGAAGTTCAGTTCCTGCTCGAGTCAAACCCATGACTTATCAAATTGGCATTTGTCACTTCCTACCCTGGCACTTGGTATTAAAACTAATAGGATAGGGCAAGGACTGGTTAGCTCAATGTCAGGATAATGTGACTGAGTGGGATATCAGGTCATAAACGCCAGTCATGAACTAGATCTCTCCGTGTCGACTCATATATTACACCACCGACCTGGTCTCCCAGTGGGGAAGCACTATAGCATCGCCATGAGTGTGCACTGTCACAAGGCGGTACACATCCTGATATGACCTTAGATGTTGCCAGGATGAAAAACTCCAACAACCAACCAACTCTGAGCGACCTGGACTTGGTGTGGATTGCACCTGAGTAGGCAAACCCCAGCCCGAATGTGGTCGCATGCGCATGAGCAAGCGGGCGCAGTCTTATAACTACTTCCTGTTGGTCAGTCAACACAATTAGTTGAGCGTCCGTCTCCCATGTTGGTAGATCGTGGGATTCGAGGCTGCTGGCTTGAACCCTGGTGGAGTGAAACAAATGACTTTAAAATCGTGGCGCTACTTGGCCTCACCCTTCCAAGGCGTCAGCATCGAGTGCCTGTAGTCTCTCTTTCAAATTGTAAAAATATACGAATTTTCGGTTCGGATTTATATATTGGCAAAGAGCATTACTATTCTTGGGTGATGCAGTGGTCCCCAGGATTATGTAACAGAGAACCAATGGGTGCCCCACTTGTGTGCCTATGTGGAAATGTGATAACGCATAGCGACCGAGATTGTGATGTGACATTCATACTTAAGAGATGGTTAATGATTAGTTCAATGTCCCCTCCATCCACCAGAAAGAATGCAAGTGGAGGTGAAGGGCATTTTTAATATATGTTTATTGTAACTGTTTGCAACTACCTGTTACCACGGGGCCGATGGGCAAGCACACCCAGCCATATTGCACACATTATGGACACCACCTGCAGCTGGGGGTTGAGTGACAGCTGCCCCTATTAGGGAATCACCACCCAGGCTGTAGAGGGTGTCTGATTGCTGGCTGTGGGAGCCCAGTCACCTGCATTCCTTGTACCTGACACACAGACCCCACTCTAGACACTCGTGTCTGGGACTCCACTTTCTACACCCAAACTAGCAACATTTATTCCAAAGGCACTGAGCTGTGTGCAACGACCATTGGACTCAGGTTCAATGGGCTGTAGGCACTGATTCTGATATACACAAGCCAGAGTCATGTGGATCTGTGTGAGCAGTTGATAATGAGTGAGGGTTGCCAGTAGGTGAACAGGAGTTGATGCCAATAAAGCACAACTTCTTCACTGCCAATCTTGTGCGACTTGTCTTCGTTTCTTCCTTATGAGATTATGGAGAGTGACATGAGGTGGGAACTGACAGACAGTTGTCAGAACACACCTGGGAAGACTAGTGATACTTGGCGCTCAGATGGCCGAGTTCCCGACATATTACAAAATGCAATCAAGGCCAATGATGAGAGACCTGCGATTGTGCTAAATGTCTGGTGAACCACTGGAGGTGCAGACACACTCACCAGTACGGCTGTGAATAGTAGCAAACTGTACCGACACATTGCTGAGAGATCTTCAATTGCTCCAATTCTGATATTCACAGTCCATGTCAACAAACTTAGTTTTTTCATATTCTTGTTCAGAAATACAAGAAAACTAAATGAAATAACATGTTCAATACTTTATCCATTTTTTGGCATTGATAAACACAATGCTAAGCTAATGCATTTCTGGAGTATTGACAGGATCATTTGGGCAACTAAGGGGCCTTTCAAATATTACGTAACACTATTTTTGTCCAAATTAACCCCCCCCACCTTGTAAGAGTCCATAGCGCTATGCCATATACGCCACATGAATGTTTGGACAGACACCTAAGCGCTACGTAATATTTTAATGGCCCCCTACCTGGATGTTCTAATGAAGATGGCACAAGTGCGGGATCAGTTAATTGGTTCGTAGCAGCAACATAAGTCCGCCACCTTTAGTGGAAATGCTTTATCAGCACATGTTGAGATGAAGGCCAAAGTTGCACAGTCCGATGGTTTTGAGTTTCTGTCATTTTCTGAGATAACTATATCAGGTTGGTAATTATAACCTACCTTGCTTTAGTTTGAAGTAACTTTTATTTTAAACGGCTACCTTTTGAGATATTTGAAGTGAAAAGGTGCAAAATAAATTTCAGAAAGCATGCAAAAACTCTGACACCGGACGCTTCTCCAGTAACAGGTTCTATTAAATTGCTTCAGTATTCCCTTCTATGTGGCGATAAATGCTTTATAAGTGCAGTAGTATCTAAGTTAGATATGTGAAATCAAATCTAGATAATTGTTTTGGTTTTGAAAATGTTCAAGTTTTCATCGGACTATTCAGCTTTAACGTAGTTGGTTTCCAGGGAGTTCCAGGAGGGACTGATCAGGTTCATAATGCATGGTCAGAGACGGGCATCACTCCACTAACTCCACTCTTGTCTACACAGTGAACTCTCGGGGAGTATTAAGGAAGGGGGGGGGGGGACATTTCGCAGACTAATCCAACAGAGGGCGCTGTGGTATAATGGTTAGATCCCTCATGTAAGATTGAAGAGCATTTGTGTAATAGAGATTGTTTGTTTGTTTGAGATTTACATTCTTGCAACAGCTGAGGTCACAGACCAGATGGGATGGCCGAATGAGTTGAGCGTCCATCTCCTGTTTTGGTAGATCGTGGAATTTGAACCCATAGATTCGAACCCTGGTCGAGTCATACCGATGACTACACAATTGATACTTGTCGCATCCTAGCTAGATGCTCGGCATTATTAGGATAGGGTAAGGACTGGTTTGCTCAGTGTCAGGATAATGTAACTGAGTGGGATATCAGGTCATGATGCTTGTGGCCTGGTCTCCCAGTGTGGCAGCACTATAAAGTCGCCATGAGTGCACACAGTCACAAGTCGGTAATCATCATGATATGCCCCTAGATGTTGGTAGGATGTAAAACTCCAACAACCAACCACCCAAATCTAAGGTCACATCAGAATGGGTTCCGACTTTATATAATACTAATAGTGCTGCTCCACTGTGAGACCAGGCTACTGGCACCATGGCCCAATATCCCACTCAGTCACATTATCCTGACACTGAGCTAATCAGTCCTTTCCCTATCCTATTAATGCCAAGCGCCAAGCTAGGAAGCCACAAGTATCAATTGTGTAAGTCATAGGTTTGACTCGATCAGGAGGCGAACTCCCGATCTCCTGCATGGGAGGTCTGCGCTCTACCGATTCGGCCACCGCATCCGGTGAAACTCCATGGCCGGTGGGCAGTCCGGGGATGTGGGTGGGTGGGGTTGGGGATGGCGGGTGGCGGGTGAGACTAGTGGGGTGTGTAAAGGCGGGGGGCGGGTGGTTAGTCAATAATTGAGCACCATCTCATTTCTTCCACTAATCCCACCGCCCTCTGACGGCAGAGGAAGATCCCACCACCCTCTGACGGCAGAGGAAGAACTAATGTTGTATGTCACTGTTCACTTTGCCTCATATTCTGTGCTGAAGGTAATATAGAGGATTTCCACCACAAACCTACCCTCTGATAACTAATGTTTGTGGGTGGCAGCTAGCTGCCCATCCAGCGTGCTCTGTGGTAAAAGGTATTATAGATAGACGATGTCCACCACCAAACTATCCCTCTGGTGGCAGTGGCGCGAACTAACGCTACGGATAACCAATCACTGCCCATGCTCCATGGAAAAGGTCTGTAGCGGATGCTTTACGGTGCTCACCCATGTGGAACTGAAGCTGAACAGAATGAAAAATGTGCAATATTCCATATCAGAGTTCCACACTTTATTATTTCATTGTGAATCTTCTCTATTATATTCAATTCGATTTAATGATGGAAGCATTGCATTCAATGAGTGTCATTGACTATGCAACACAGTCGCATCTGTTCAAGCTGTGTCTGTTATGTGTGTGTGTGCATGTGACAGCAGAGCAATTAAAGTCTGCCTTATACAAGGCGACAATCTGTATGGGAGTCCACGATCGAGGATCGTCAGGAATTAATTCCATCTTTCAGATTCCAGTCATATTATTGAAATATAATATATATCCAGATATCAAATGCATATAGAGAGGTGACAGAAACGTCGCAGTGTCCTTGATTATATTCGCATAATAGATTATAGAGCATATATATATATATATATATATATATATATGTCATGTAGAGTGCATTATGCGAGTAAAAAGTTACGGAAGGGAATTATTATTGCATTTTTATACTCATTAAGACTCAACGCTGAACCGGCTGCTAGACCTTCAGCCCACCTCACCTCTACCGGATGTTGACCAGTGTCAGTCGCACCAGGGAATTTGGTCTTATATTGAGATATATGTCATGTATAACACATTATACGAGTATAAATGCAAGGGTAACATGTACAACCTATATTTCCTCAGTGTGCATTGGTGGAGTGCCCCCTCTCTCGCCTATGTTCTTTTGTGTACCAACGAATTTATATATAAAATTCAGGCACAATACCACATAAACGCGAATCCAGAAATTGAGATTAAATAACAGATTTCTACCTGAAAATTAATTTAAAGCTCACTAATTCCACTTTTCATATGATCACATGGCTATGGAGCAATGAACAAAACAGTAGGAATATAAAAATATATACTTTTTGAAGGTTTGATTCCAATGTTTATCTCCATTTTTGGATTGCCGTTTACATGGTTTTGCACCTGAACTCTTGATATATATATACACATTGAAAATAAATGATGTAGTTAAATAAGAGCATATATCGACAGAGGAGCTGCAGAGAGCTGCAGACAGAAACAACATGAAGGGCTTCTATAGTGGAATGAAGGAAGTGTGGGGACCCGGGAAGAAGGGACCTGTTCACCTGAAATCAACAGATGGAATGGAGACCTTTTCTGACAGCAAGAGAGTTGTGGCAAGATGGAGTGAACAGTTCCAGAAGCTACTCAACGTCCCTGGTGACATAGATCATGAAGCTCTGGAAAACATCCAGCAGCGCATTACCAAAACATGCCTCGGTGAGATTCCAACCATGGATGAGATGGCTAGAGGGTGATGGAATTCCTGCTGAAGTATGGAAGCACAGAGGAGACAATCTGTTCAAAAGACTGCAACAACTAATCACCAATGCCTGGGAGGAGGGTTCTGTACCCCAAGCATGGAAGGATACCAGCATTCTAACCATCTACAAGAAAGGTGATCAAACACACTGTGGGAACTATAGAGGAATCTCTCTTCTTTCCATAGCAGGCAAGATCTTCGCCAGGATCCTCCTCAACAGACTATCTATTCATATAACACCTGATGTGGTTCCGGAGTCACAGTGTAGCTTCAGAGGTAACCGGAGCACTGTGGATATGATATTTTGTCTCTGACAGCTACAAGAAAAGTGCATTGAGCAGGACCGACCAGTGTACATGGTATTTGTCGATTTCACTAAGGCGTTTGATACAGTCGCGAGGACTAGGCTATGGCAGCTACTGAGGAAGTATGGATGCCCAGAGAAGTTCACAACTATGATCGAGGCTCTACATACAGGAATGATGGCAGATGTTAGTGTTGGAGGGGAAGTCTCGGAATTGTTTGGGGTTACCAATGGGGTCAAGCAAGGTTGTGTACTGGCCCCCATGCTCTTCTCCATCTTCCTATCAGCAGTGCTCGATGAGGCTTTCCGAGACATGGGGGATGGCATCTATATACAGTCCAGACAGAGCGCGGACCTATTCAATGTCGCACACTTCAGAGCGAAGACCAAGACTACTAGGATACTGGTGAGAGAGCTGCTATTCGCAGATGACAGTGCACTGGTTGCCCACTCTGCTGAAGAGATCCAGAAAATAGTGGACGCTTTCTCCGATGCATCAAAGAAGTTCGGCCTGAAGATTAACATCAAGAAGACGGAGGTGCTGTACCAACCCAACTCTACAAGAACCCGAGAGGAGGAGATCATGGTTGAAGGAAACAAGCTGAACTCTGTTCCGGAATTCACCTACCTCTGAAGCACTATATCAAGTGATGGACACATTGGCGCTGAAATACAGAGGAGGATGGCCAAGGCTAGTGCATCTTTCGGCCGACTACGCCAGAGACTCTGGAACAACCACTATGTGTCCATTCGGGTCAAAGGCAAGATCTACCGTGCAATTGTGCTATCCACCCTACTATACGGAGCCGAGGCCTGGACAGTATACAGACGACAGGTAAAAAAGCTGCATGCCTTCATGATGCGACATCTGCATTCAATCATGAGGCTAACCTGGAAGGGCAAAGTGACAAATAAGGAAATACTCGAATGGTCGGGGCTGCCCTCTATGGAAGATCTTCTGATCAAAAAGAATCTCCAGTGGACTGGACACCTTATGAGGATGTCATCAGACAGGCTACAAAAGCAGATCCTCTATTCTCAACTGTCTTCTGGTTACAGAAAGAGAGGGCGCCCTCATCTCCGGTTCAAGGATAACATCAAGAGAAACCTAAAGCTGAGAGACATTAAGACCGACTCATGGATGCAACTCTCACAGCAGAGAGCTAAATGGAGAGCGGCAGTCAAGTAATGAAAGCAGTCTTTGTTGCATCGTGACTGACAGCATGATGATGATGATCGACAATAAACAAATGTGAAAGATATCCACGAAAACTCTGTCCAATCAGGGACCCCCCTCCCCCCCCACACACACACACTCCACCTCCCAGCATCCCCCCCCCCCACATTACCCAACCCATCCATTGCCTGAATCTCTCATTCGTTCTCCTTCTCCACCTGACAATCATCAACCAATACCCGCCCCTATCATTGTAAGAAATGCTGACAAAGCAGAATTAGAGAACTCAGAAATGACTATGATATGGGCCTGTGGAAATTACTTCTCCCAAGAACAGTACAGAATAGGTGTCATTAAAACTGCTTTGAGATGTGATTAGCATCACTATCGATGTCTCGATCGCTATTCTAGAGATATATATACCTGAGCTACTCACATCACTGTGACCACACAGTGTAGACGTGGCTAGGCTACGGTTTTCTTTGTTTCCTAAAAATGTTTATTCCTGTGTGATCACTCCTAAGGTGACCCACATCCTATGGACTCACTCCTATAGTGACCCACTTCCTGTGTGATCACTCCTAATGTGACCCACATCCTGTGGACTCACTCCTATAGTGACCTACTTCCTGTATGATCACTCCTAATGTGACCCACATCCGGTGGACTCACTCCCATAGTGACCCACTTTCTGTGGACCCACTCCTAGAGTCACTCACTTCCTGTGGACTCACTCCTAGAGTCACCCACTTCCAGTGGACCCAGTCCTAGAGTCAGTCACTTCCTGTGGACTGACTCATATAGTGACACACTTCTTGTGGACTGACTCCTATAGTGACCCACTTCCTGTGGACTCACTCCTAGAGTCATTCACTTCCTGGGGACTCACTCCTAGAGTCAACCACTTCCTGTGGACTTACTCCTATTGTGACCCACTTCCTGTGGACTCACTCCTAGAGTCACCCACTTCCTATGGACTCACTCCTAGAGTCACTCACTTCCTGTGGACTCACTGCTATAGTGACCCACTTCCTGTGGACTCACTCCCATAGTAAACCAGTTCCTGTAGACTCACTCCTGAAATCAGTCACTTCCTGTGGACTCACTCCTAATGTGACCCACTTCCTGTGGACTCACTCCTAATATGACCCACTTCCTGTGGACTCACTCCTATACTGACCCACTTCCTGTGGACTCAGTGGTATGCTGACCCACTTCTAATGTGACTCACTTCCTGTGGACTCACTCCTAGAATCACTCACTTCCTGTGAACTCACTCCTAGAGGCACTCACTTCCTGTGGCCTCACTCCTAGAGTTACTCACTTCCTGTGAACTCACTCCCAGAGACACTCACTTCCTGTGGACTCACTCCTAGAGTCACTCACTTCTTGTGGACTCACTCCTAGAGTCACTCACTTCCTATGGACTCACTCCTAGAGTCACTCACTTCCTGTGAACTTCCTGTGAACTCACTCCCAGAGGCACTCACTTCCTGTGGACTCACTCCTAGAGTCACTCACTTCCTGTGGACTCACTCCTAGAGTCACTCACTTTCTGTGAACTCACTCCTAGAGTCACTCACTTCCTGTGTACTCTCGCCCGTAATCCCAATCTCCTTGCCAGTCACGGGACCCTAAACAGGAAGTGGCCAGCTGCTTTGATTCATTCAGTTTTCTGATATCCCCATTTCCTCCCAAATGAATTAAACAGCTAATTAAGTGGAGTTTGTATTTTTTTAATATAAAGAAACCATATGTGGTGAGGAATAGCGTATTATGCGAGTATAAAAATCGTAAGGGAAGACCCAACAATGTACCGGCTGCATCACCTTCCGCCCACGTCGCCTCCACTGCATATTTGTCATATATATATATATATATCCTATATTAGCACTAATTAATTCTCGTCCATAAGACGATAGAATGCGTGGAAGTTTAGAACATTACCTGGCAGCTGCATGTAAACAGGAAACATATTATCTACATATGGCCATGTCGTAATAATTGGGAAGTAATCATGCTTCCGGTCCCCCCCTCCCTCCCCCCCATCATTAAAGTTGCTTAGTCCGATGGTTTGTGAGTGTGTTTCTGAAATTTAATTGTAAATAAATATATTAGGTCGATTGTTATAACCATCCTTACTTTAATTTAGATTATATATTATTATGACTGGATAATCATGGAGATATTTGAATTGAAAACATGAAAAGGTAATGTTGACATGTACAGGAACATTCTCACCACCATATAAGCTTTAGTAGGAAGGGGTTCTATTAAGTTGATTGCCTTAGTGTGCCCTTCTATTCAAAAGCAAATGCTTGTTGAGTGCACCAACCAGTATCTCAATGTTTTTTTTGGTCCATTAGTTGTTTAAGCAGGGGAAATTTCAGTCATAGACGACTGGTCTTCCTCATCCCACTGCTGGTCGATAGAAAGCCTGAGCCTACACTTTTACCGACCCAAGGGTTTTTTAACCTCCCACACCACATAGACATGGTATGAGAGCAACCGGCCTTTGATGACGCTGTAAGTTATACACAGTGGTGGAAATCCAAATTGGCAGAGCTGGGGGCATGGGGAATCGAACCACCGACCCTCAGATTAGGAGTCTGACCTAGAAAAAAGTCAGACACTCTAACCACTCCGCCACAGAGAAAATTACAATCATAGTTGGATATTTAGAATCAAATATATACATGTGCTTTGTTTATTTTTAAATTGAATACATTCATTGGATTATGCAGCTTTAATTGTCAGTCAACAAGGGAGTGACTCTATAGCTGATGTGAATTGTACATGTTGCTGGCTAATAAATTTATTA